>QEPC01007481.1:1436708-1496230 GCA_003113815.1 Sphenodon punctatus
ATAACCAAGCCAAGTACGTGCACCTGAGACCTCGCATCTTCATGAATGTTAGACCCCTTGTCTCTCCCTCTGTTCCCCTTCCTATGTCTCTCCCCAGCTCCCATCTCTCAGATTGTAAGCCCTAGGGGCAGGGTCCGTGTCTATTTTGTTACTTTGTAAAGTGCCAGGTACACTGCTGGTGCTATATAAATGTTTGTTAAATAATAATAATAATAATAATAATAATAATTGCAGGGCCCTAGTGAGAGGCCTTGGCAGGTCACCCTGTGGTAAGGCTGGTCCTGCATTGCACCAAGTCTGTACAGCAAGGTCGCGCAGAGAAGTGTTCCCCAGTGGCGGCCCCACAGTTTCCTTTCCCCTGGGGTTTACCGATGCCGAGCCTGTAAGCATCCTCTGAAGGACCTATCTATTTGCCCTATATATGCCTTTGGAGGAGGGCAGGTTTAAAATGTAAATCAATCATTCTTTGATGCGGTCAGGATAACAGCAGACATTGAAACACTCCACTAGGTAGGTAAAAAAATTGTTAAGTGAGGAAGTCATCATACAAAAAGCTGAAACTGGCAAGTGACAATGATGATGACAACATTTTTTACATTTTTACAGCACTCCCTTGCCTTTAAATGACACTTGGAGTGCTTTACAATCATAAAAATATAAAACCAAAATAAAAAAACATATAATTGGTTTAAAACAATTTAAAAGGGGGCAGTAAAGAGGGAGGACAAACTACATTAAGGGGAACAAGCAGTGGATCCTAAAAGCACCTAGAGAATAAATGAGTTTTCAGGTGCTTTTAAAAGGTAAGGAGGGAGGAACTAAGATGGACATCTGGAGGGAGCGAGTTCCACTAGCCTAGAAATATCTATCTATCTATCTATCTATCTATCTATCTATCTATCTAAATGCCTTGTGCATCTGATATCAGATTAATACAAGGAACCACATCTGTACAGCTACCTGCAGACAGTACCCATATAGTATGAGGAAATCAACATTTACTGGAGGTATTATTACATAATATTAATTTTTATCATTTGCCATTTAAATAGCACTATTAATCTTCACAGGACTTTGCTAATGCTTTTTTAATTTTTGTACTTATGAACTTCTGCTTTGTCTTTTCACGCAAGGATATTGCCCCTGCGCACACAGCTCTAAACCTGTGCATGTTTTTAATTTGAGAACAAACTGCCCCCTTAACCTTCGCTCCTGCCTTTCCCTTCAGGTTTGCTGATATTCTGACGGCCATCTAATAAAATGGGCTCCCAACCAGGACAGCCCTGGAACGTAACGGGTGGCCTCTGCAGGAAAGATCTGTTGCTATGCCGCTGTTTCCTGTAGGCAACGCATCGCACAGGCCGGGGGGAGGGGGGGAATGAGGCATCCTAAAATCCTAACATCCCATCTCTAACCCAAGAGTGTTCTCTAACCCCCCACCCTGCCATATCGATCTCCCCTCCTGCCATATCCAAACACCCCATATCAGTGGGTAGGCTTGGATCCAAGCTGGACCTGAGCTCCATCTTTATGTGAAGCTGAACAAAATCTTTCAATACAAATATCCCCAAACGTTGTCAAAGTGTACCTGAGCTCTCGCATCCTCACGAATGTCACATCCCTTGTCTCTCACTCTGTTCCCCCTTCCCTGTTCCCCCTCCCCTTGTCTTTAGATTGTAACCTCTCGGGCAGGGACCGTGTCTATCTTGTTCTTTATAAAGCACCAGGTACATTGCTGGCTCTATATAAATGCTCATCATCATCATCATCATCATCTTGGCCTCCATTGAAATGACTCTGATTTTACATACCATGATTCTGTTCAGGGGTGTAGCTAGATTGGAATGGGCCCTGGTGCACAAGGTGGGTCCCCTTGTCCTGTGCCCTAATCTCTGCCCCCAAATGAGATGCACACAAATTCTACATGCATTATGGGCCCCTAGGTTTGTGGGCCCCAGTGCAGCTGCACCTGCTGCACCTATGGTAGCTAATAGGTGTGGTCCACCAGGGGAAAGGTTTTTTCTTTCTTTCTTCATTTTGTTTCCCTGGAATTTCCATATTTAATTACAGATTCGGATTTACAGATTTGGATTTTCCCATTGAAGTCAATGGGATACTGATCCATACTTCCATCCGTCCGACCTCCCCCAGCCCCATGCCCTGGGACCCTAGAGTGGTACTTACCGGCCTCGGAGGGCTTGATTGAAGCACCACTGCTGCTGTGGGGGCTCCAGCAGGCTCACACACCGCAGTGGGGGGTGGTGGCCATTTTCCGCATACACGAAATGGTCCTGGTGGCCCTTTTTCACACGTGCGATACAGAGCAGGGAGGACACTGCAGTGAGGGAGTCTGCCGGAGTCCCCACAACACTGGCAGTGCTTCAATCAAGCCCTCTGAAGCTGCTAAGTACCACTCTAGGGCCCCAGGGATGGAGGTGGGGGGAAAATCAGGATCCGTAACTCTAGATCTGTAACTAGCTGGGCGTAAAATTACGTGATCTTTCGAATTAACCGTTTCGGAATGAATTAATCTGAAACTATAACTCCCATCCCTAGTACCCAAGCCCTTGGCTCTGTGGAGAAACGTTAATTATCACTCTCTAGAAATCCTGTTTTCAAATCAGGCTCTATGCCTTCTTATAGCTGCATTCGGCTAGCATGGCTCTCAAGAAACATCCTCTACATAGGTAGGCAGGGAGCATCTGCCTGCCCCTTCTTCTCCAGAGAAACACACTCTTCAGCAACAAGGATCAGATTCCCTCTCTCCCCAGCTCAGCACGGCAAGGATTTGAAAGGAGTTATGCCCATGTACAGCAACGGAAGGACCGTCCCTTCATTAACAGCTCCTTAGCATAATTCTAAAAAGCCACAAGCCCCATCCTTGAGATGGGGAACCTTTTCCCTTCCAGGGGCCACTTTGAAAATGAGTATGAGCTCCAAGGACCACCTGGAAGTTGGAGGCAGGGGACACTTAAGGCTTGAACTCAAATCATGGATCCATTCCCTATCCTCGTGTACACGCTCTCATCTCTGCTCCCTTACTATCAGCTCAGTTTTTAGTGCTTTGGGTCAGGGATAGGAACTGGATCCAGGGGCCTGAGCCAGGAACTGGAAAGAGGCCACATAAAAACTAGCCATAGGCAGCATTTGGTCCCTGGGCCTGAGCTTCCCCACCCGGCCCAATTGTCCTGAATTCAGGTTTGGCCTTTTGCTCCAGTTGAGACTTGGTTTCGCAGCTCCGCTGCACCCAAACTAACCTCCTGTGAGACAAGACTTGTCTAGAGGGAACCCTCAGTAATGCCTAGAGAAGGCTGAGCTGCATCCCCAGGGTCCCTTGGTAAGGAGGAAGAGCGCCCACATATCTCAGGGACCGCCTCGCCCTCCGCGTCCTAGAGCGGCTCCTTCAGTCTGCCGGGGGTGCCTTCTTGGAGGTCCCCCGCGTTAAGCGCGGGGCCACAATGGAGAGGGCATTCTCGGTGGCCGTGCCTTTGGAACTCCCTTCCGGAGGAAGCGTGTTTGGCCCCAAGCCTGTTGACATTCCGGTGAAGTTGTAAAACCTGGCTGTTCGCCCAGGCCTTTGGGGAGGGGGGGAGGGTTTTAGCTCCCCTACCTTATTTATTTTTTAATTGAGGTCCTGGGCCCTGTTTTAATATATGATTGTTATTACTGATTGTTTTAAATTGTTTTTATGTATTATATATTTATTGTTGGAAGCCGCCCCGAGCTGTTTGCAGGAGGGGCGGGGTAGAAATCTATAAATAAATAAATAAATATGCCCCCAGGCCTCGCCCTGTCTGCAGGCACCAGGCTGGGCTTCCATTGTGGGTAGCTGTCAGTTGGGCGGGTAAATTGGGGTGTAGTGTAAGTTGTCTATGTGCTAATCGATAAAAGGTTTCAAGCACCAATATTAGGGTAAGTTCCTCCCCATCAAATAGCTCTGTCAGTTGCCTTTTCCACAGGCCTGATGTTCAGTATCACACTTGCACAGCAGATCCATCCTGGAAGGAACCAGCCACTGATTTTAGGTTTTCAGTTTTCTATCTTCCGTCTCCTTGCCCAGGGACCTAGCTGGCATGTTCTTACAGCTGCTCCATGGGCTGCCGAGCTTTAGCAGACTCTGTGATTGGGGCGGGCGGTTTGGAGGCTTCACACCCCGAGGCAGCTCTCCCAAAGAGTGTGGTCCTTGTCATCCTCCAAGTAGTCATTAAAGCCAGGGTTCAGCTCAAGGCCACACTGTACCACAAACCTTTGTAGAGATAGAAGTAAATCAAAGAGTGATGATATGAAATTCCTACTAGGCCAAATTCATACCCTGTTGAACTGGACTGAGTCCAGTGGATTTAAACTGGGGCAAACTGGGTCCATCTTGCCCCAATGAAGGATGGGCAAAGTTCTTTCTCTAAATTTTGGGACAATCTGAACTCAGTAACTCAAGACTTCACTGTCAGGGTTTCAGCTGCAGGGCTATTCTGGAGTAAGTTGTCAGTGGATCGCAATTTAAGTCTCTGTATATCAACCTATACAGCTGATATTGCATGTGGACAACAGCCTGGTCTCACATCACCAGGCTTCATTTCCTGTTTTATGATTATAAAGTAACGTCTATTTGTTTTACTATGAGCCATGTGAAATCCTGGGGTTTAAGCTCCAGCTTCCTGAATAATTTGAAATTATATGCAATGGTCCTGATTTTCAAGAGAGGCCTTTCATTTCTTGTCTTCAATATACCTCCCAGAATTTAGAGCGGCCAAAGGTTCTGGTTTTGACCTTTAAAGGTCCTGCTGTCTCATTACTTTCCCAATGTTTGGAGGCTGTGGCGGATTGGATGCGGCAGAACAGATTGAAGCTCAATCCTGATAAGATGGAGGTGATGGTGGTGGGAAGGGCGAGGGAGGTACTGGCTCCCCTGGTAGCGGGGGTCCGCCCTCCTGTAGCCCAGCAGGTTCGGAGTCTGGGGGTGGTGTTGGACTCGGGGCTCTGGCTGGATCAGCAGGTAGAGATAGTGACTAATGCCGCCTTCCACCAGCTGTATCTGGTACGGAGGCTGTGTCCATACATTTCCAGGCCCGACCTGGCCACCCTCATTCATGCCTTCATCACCTCAAGGCTAGACTACTGCAATGCGCTGTATGTGGGGCTTCCCTTGTTTCTGGTTCAGAGGCTGCAGCTGGTGCAGAATGCGGCGGCCCGTCTCCTTATGGGGATGGGAAGGCAGGAGCACATAACACCTGTGCTCCGTACTCTGCACTGGCTGCCTATAGTGTACCGAGCCCGATTCAAGGTGCTAGTGTTGATCTATAAAGTCCTACATGGTCTGGGCCCCTCATACCTTGGGGACCGCCTCACCCTCCGCTCCTCAGAGCGATCCCTGCGGTCCACCAGGGGCGCCTTTTTGGAGGTCCCCTGTGTAAAGCGGGGGGTCACAATGGAGAGGGCGTTCTCGGTGGCTGGGCCGAGGCTCTGGAATTCCCTCCCGGAGGAAGTCCGTCTGGCTCCAGGTCTTTTGGCTTTTCGGTGAGCCTGCAAGACCTGGCTGTTCGCCCAGGCCTTCAGAGGGGAGGGTGGGGGAGGGGGGGATTTTTGAAGAGTTTTTATGTTGAGGGAGGTTGTATTTTTAAAACATTGTTTTAATAAATTTTATTGTGTGTTTTTATGCTGTAAGCCACCCTGAGATGCCGTAGGCATGAGGGGGTGGCTAACAAATATTGATAAATAAATAAATAAATCCCTAAACGATCTGGGTCCCATATATCTAAGAGACCGCCTGTCCTACCATGTTCCAGTGCAGCCCCTACGGTCGGTCAGGAGCGACCTCCTGTGGGTTCCATCCATTACCCTCGTCCGTAGGGCAAGGGTACACAGGAGGGTGTTCTCAGTTGCTGCCCCGATGCTACGGAACTACCTTCCTCAGGAGGTTTGCTTGAGCATCGTTTGGAAGCAATGTAAAACTTTTATATTTAGAAGTGCATATGGTGGGCAGGGATGAGGGCTGGTTGGGTTATTGGGTAGGGTGGTGGGACATTTTATGGGGAGGGAGTTTACTGTACTATCTTTTATTTTTGTTTTATTATTGTGAGCTGCCCTGAGCCCTTGTGGGAAGGGGAGAGGGGGGCATATAAATTTGAAAAATAATAAATAAATAAATAAATAAATAAGGACAAGTCCAACCTTCTTGGCCAATCTGCTCTCCTGTCAGCAAATAAACCCTGCCCCCTCTTTCACTTACCCGTGCACACACCCCTCCCAGAATTCCAAGTGCATAAAGAGGGACGGAAGCTCCCCTGCTTCTCAACCCACTGAGTTTTCTGCCATTCTATTATCTACCCATTGTTCTCTCAATGGCAACCAGGAAAGAGGTACCTGAGGCTTCAAGACTGGTCTTTTTGTCTTCTGAAAGAGGGAGAGTGGAATTCAGCACCCAGAGAGTGACTGCTGGCCTGGCAGGTATGCTGCAAGCAAGTGCAGATGCATTTCAGAGCCTAAAAAGGAGTACTCTGCCATCTGAAGAACAGAGTACGCCCCCAGGTTAATCTGAAGGTGCAAAAGACTCTCTCTCTCTCAGTTCTTTCCTGCTGGGCTCTCCTGGTAGGTTTGCAGACAAGCTTTGTATGCCAGGGCTTCAGAGTTATCTGATCTCAATGGGTGCTCTTCCCTAGTAAGCCTCTCACCTGTGCCTGTCTTCTCCCAGCCTGTGCTCAATAGGGATGGGAAAATCGCAACGATTCACTCGATTTTCATTGAGCCAGATTAATACAATTCACCCGATTTTTCCCGATCCACCAGATTTTCATTGGATCGGATTTATTCCGGGATGCACTCACGCTCATTTCCCCCTCTCTGCTATTGAATTTTACTAGTCCCTTCTTTGGCCCGTTCATCATTTTAGGATTGTGGTTTAGAATGATGAATGGACCATTAAACTGAATAGGTTCGGATTTCCATGGACGTCAATGGAAAATTTTCTGACTGAAGTCAATGGGGACAAAATAAGAACCAACTCTGATACAATTCAAATAAAATCCAACTAAATCCAATTCCAATTTTGATCCAATTCTGATTTTCAATATAATTTCCCATCCCTAGTGCTCAGTCCCTACATGTTCAGTAACTGGCTTGTTCACTTATACTAGGGGTTCTTAACAAACATGGCAGCAGGCTGCTTGGCCCACTTGGGTCATGCTTTGGCATGGACCTCACTTGCACGCTTGGGCCGGCACTGCCAGATGTTGGCCTGTGATTGCCCCGGACTATCGGTGGCTAGCCTGGGCTGTCATCCTGGAGACCTCCCGGGTCACAGCCCGGGCTAAGGTCCGCCCGATTAGGCCAAAGCAGACTACAGTGGGCTACAGCACTCATTGTGGCCTGCTGTGACCCAGCCTGGAACAGGTCCACCATGGCCGGCCACCACGGGTGCTCATCATGGTGGGGGGCAGGGTGCTGGACGCAACACAGGGCCAGATGGCCCACATTCATGTGGCTCCCTGGCTGCCCTAGCGGCGTGGCTGCTGGCCCTTTTGTTGGGCAGCCTGACCTGTTCCAGACCACGTTAGCGGCAGCTTCCCGAGTCGGCGCTCTGCCATCACAACACTCTAGGGGTGAAAATAGACATGCACGTAACTCTGCTTTAACCCCACTTTAACATTTCTTATGCATGTTGCAGGGCTGCACTGGTGCTCTATGCAGTCCTGCAACATGCATAAGAAATGTGAAAGTGGGGTTAAAGCGGAGTTAAGGTGCATGTTTACACCTTTGTAACTAAGCCAAGAACAAGCACCTGAAACCTCACAAGTTCATGTATATATCCCTCTCTCTTCCTCTGTCCCCCCCCCCCTCGTCTCTCTTAGATTGTAAGTCCACTGGGGCAGGCACCATGTCTCTTTCTAATAATAATAATAATAATAATAATAATAATAATAATAAAGTTTATTAAGTCTTGATCAAAGGTCGCGACTAACTGAAAATATCTAAAGATGCACATCATTTAAATACACAAATAGACTCATTCACAGCAATTAAAAACAAAAATCTAACGATAAGAATGTATGCAACATGTAGAAGAATGAATAATCAAAGAATAAAAGTGTGTTAAACAGAAGGACAGCTTCTTTTCATTAAGGCCATTGCAATGTTTGCAAGAGCATGAATCAAAATGGGATCATTTGTAGAAAGTAAAAAAGAAAGAAGCTGTTGAGAAGACCAGTAAAATCTATTTTGGAGGAAGGGAGCCAGAGATTTAAGTCAAAGTTCCTCTGTAAAGGGACAGAAAAATAGCATATGGACGAGATCTTCAATTTGATTAAGCGGGCAGTTACAGACTCTAGAGGAATGAGGAAGGCCCTTTCACCTGGCATCCAGCACCCTAGAGGGAATTAGATTGAACCTGAGAAGGGTAAATGCCCTTCTCAGGTGCGGGTTGTCCAAAACAGTAAGATAAGATTCTCTTCCTGGAATTATTTTAAGGTGTTGGTATATGGGAGCTGACTTCAATTTTCCGACCTTATATCTATCTTCAGCAGTTGCTAGGTCGGTCAATTGCCTTAAAACCAGAGGTTTAATTCTAGAATTAGGAAGGAAGGACAAACAGGGGCGTAGCTAGCTTAGGATGGGCCCAGGGACAAGAAATGTCTGTGGCCCCCCCCCCTTTTTTCCTGCCGGTGGTGAAGCCGCCGGCCAGCCTAGAGGCACCTCCCAGCTTGGCCAGTCTAGGAGCGCTGGGCTGCTGATGCTCAGGACTTACTCTCTGCATAGTCTGCAGCGTGCTGCTGGTGGCCTGCTGCTGGACCCATCTGACTTCTGGCTTACCCGACCAGCCCTGGAGGCCGGGGGTTGAGCAGGCGGCCGGGGCAGTCTGGGCTGACTTGATGCAGGGACCGCTGGAGCGGGAAGGTGTCCGGCTGCAGTTCCACTCAGTGGAGCTGCCACTGGGCACCTTCCTGCTCAGGCTGGGTCTTCCTCGAGCCAGCCATGCCCGGACCGAGTCTGGACTTGTAAGGAGGACTCCTCCTCCGCAACTCAGCACCGGGGGCGTGGTGGTGGTGAGCTGTGAGGCTTGTGAGTGTGACCTGGCCTGATGCATGGGGCCCCTCCCTGCTCACAGTTGCAACATTGTGTCAGACACAATGTTACAACCACGGGCAGGGAGGGGGGAGGGGGTCCACGTAGCAACCAGAAGGGCCCCCAGCCAGTTCAGGTGGTAATTTAAAAAAGAAAAAAAAAAAGGGTGGGGGAGGGTGGTTTAGCTACCTTGGATATTGGGCCCCCAGCCAGTATGGGCCCCAGGATGAATGTCCCTGTTTGTCCAATGGTAGCGACGTCCCTGAGGACAAAGCTTACATGGACAGCCCCAGAAATCGCAGAAGAAGGATCAGTTTTTTATGCCACAAAAATCAGCAAAAAAGAGAGTCAAGATTCTGCTAGACAGAGACTTGGAAGCCTATCCTCTGTCATGCACCGCACTCTCAGCCAAAGGGAGATCTGTGCGGGATCCAACTTTACCTGGACTGGAAATACACCAGTTTGGAGGCGGACTAGAGCCGTTGGAGTGCTCTTGGGAACCGCAAGGATTACTCTAAGAAACCTGTTTTGGAAAAATTCCAGCTTCGATCTTCCGAAGGGGCTCCAGATTTCCGCACCATAAAGAGCTTGTGGGCTAGCTTTCAAATCATGCAGCTTTAGAGCAGGTGCTATAAGCTTCCTGCCATTCAGTCTCTAACATTTTAAAAGTCCACCTATGGACTGATCCAGCTTAATTTTTAAAGAATTAACATGTTTAACCCACGTGCCAGATGCAGAGAAAGTCAGGCCCAAGTCGCAGTAAGACTTAACTTGCTCAAGATTAATATTGTCAAGCGCCCAGTTAAATTTACGATACCGTTTATCTGTTACAAGAACTTTGGTTTTGTTGTAATTAATTGCAAGATGATTTATATTGCAAAAAGATCCCAAAGCTATCAAAAGTCTCTTCAAGCCCAACCTGGCATTGGAAATTAAAACCATGTCATCCACATAAAGCAGTATTGAAAGGTGCCTATTTCAGATGGCCACTGGAAAAAGCGAATCACAGTTATCATTTAATTCTAAAATTATTCCATTGATGAAGAAGTTAAAAAGGAAGGGGGCCAAGACACAGCCTTGCTTCACCCCATTAGAAACAGGGATAGTATCAGTAAGATAGTCTCTCGAGGAATATCTAACTCTTAACTGCGTGTTGGCAGAGGCAACGAACTAAATAGATCATTGGTTCCCAAACTGTGGTCCGTGGACCCCTGGGGGTCCGCGATGCACTCCCAGGGGGTCCGCGAGCCTCCTCTTTTGTCCTTCTTGGGTTTTTTGTTTGTTTGTTTGTTTTGTGTTGCTGAGCCACGTGGCATGGTGACTGGGCTTGGTGTTGGCATGGCACAGACTCCGAGCTCAGCCACTGACATAAGTGGAAGTAGTTTAAGACACTTCTGCCCTCAGCAATCCCTTCAAAGCAGTGAGTTTAAAAAACTAGCAGGTGCAGGCTGCAAGCGGGCAGTGGGCGCGAACTTTGTAGTGTGGCTTGCCTCGCTCCTGGGAGGGGTGTCTGTCTGCAAGCCCAGCCCAACGAGCCTGGGGCTGCAGCATGTAGCCTTGCGGGGGAAGAGACCGCTTCCCTCCCACCCTACTTAACTGGAGGAGCCAGCAGCAATCCACAGAAAGTTGTAGCGGCGAGGAGCCGCATTCTCCTGGAGCCGGACCTGCTGCAGTTGCTGGGCTGGGCTGTGGGACATCAGCATCACCCGCTCGCCCCCCACCTTCCCAGCACCATGTGACAGCGGCAGAGCAGAAGAGGGGGCAGCTGGGGGCTTTCGCTGTGAATGTCCCTTAGTTTTAGTCTGGGCTCGAAACTCCAGTGAGGCTGGAGCGTGGGAGGGAGCCAGGCGGCGGGTGGGAATGAAGGGGGGAAATTAACATGGAGAAGGGATGGCTGGGGAGAAATCATACTGGGGTATGAAGGGGTGAAATAAACGTGGAGAAGGGATGGCTGTTGATTGGAGGGTAGTAAGAGGCTGGCAAACATTGCTGTTGGCTTGATCTTCTCTTCTGCATTGTCCTCTTAGGCTGGTGAATTGATACCATGAACTGGTGGCTAAAGAAAGTGAGTCTCACAGGGCAGGAAGGACAGGCAGCAAGCTTGCCAGATAAGGAAGGGCAGACAGAAATAATACATGAAGTTCCCAGCACCAGTCGAAAAAGTCAAAGTACTGATTGTTTGGAGGCATCTAGCTCGCAGAAAAATTAGGCGCTTTGACCCAAACTACATAAAAATGGGTTTCACATCTACTGGTACGGCTGAAGAGCCACGTCCACAGTGTGTTCTATGTTATGAGTGCTGTCGAATGAGAGTATGAAACCAGCTAATCTTCATCAAATTTCACAAATGCTTACATTCATATTTGTTGTCATATGCAAATTTTTTGGGGGGGTGTCATGCAAATTTATGTAAATTTAGTGGGGGTCCTTGGCTCATTGGGAAATTTGAAAAGGGGTACTTGGTCACAAAAAGTTTGGGAACCACTGAAATAGATCATCCTTCTATCCATGTTGGGCGAGAGCAATTTGGCCCAAAGGAGCGTCCTACCAATGGAATCGAAAGCTGCTCTGAAATCTACAAAAGCAAGAAATAGCGAGCCTCCTCTAACCCTAACATACTTGTCCATTAAGTACATTAGGGTGAAGCAGTGTTCACGGGTGGAATGACCAGCCCAAAAGCCTGCCTGTTCTTCCGGGAAAAATGCAGCTGCATTTGCCCAGGCCTCCAGCCAGATCAATAGGTAATGAGCATATACTTTCGCTATCATGCTTATTCGACTAATAGGTCTATAATTAGAAGGAAGGTCTCTATTCCCCTTTTTGAAAATAGGAATTACAATGCTAATGTTCCACCCCGCAGGAATCAGGCCAGAAGAATTTATAGCATCAAACAGAGTGCAGACAATAGGGAGACACCAATCAATTTTGTCCCTTAGTAGCTCCCTAATAATCCCATCAAGACCTGGAGCCTTCCCCAGGGGAATTTGTTCTAAAAGTACTCTAATTTCAGTCGGGTTTACTGGGGGTCACAAGGGAAGACCCTGGAAAGCATTTGCGTCCATGACAGGTATGTCTGGAAATTGATTGAAAATCCGAGAAAAGTGCAATTCTTAGAATTGTAAAGTGACAGGTAGATTGCTGGTGCTATATAAATGCTTTAATAAAATAATAAAATAGTCTGTTTTCACCCTAGGTCTCACAAATCCCAGGCTAACATGAAATCTGCTGAGCCAGTCTTCCTTGAAAATCAGGTATGAGGCTGTTTGTGCCAAATTCACAATGCCAGCCAAGGAGGAGATCTCAGGGGAAATGACAAAATGGTGTTAAGAGAACTTAAGAAGCCTGTGATAAACACATCCTGATGCCACCAGGCCGTAGCCCTTTTCAGCACTGTGCTTTATCGTGGTTATGTACACCCCTGTGTTTCCTCTACCCGTCGGCAGCTGTCCAGCCTAGCAAGGGGCACATTTTTATCTGTGTGCTCTAAAACAGTGACCTATGAAAATGGGCCTTTAGTATCGGACAGGAAATATCTCTTTAAAAAGTATAAGATGCCATCTAAATCTGAGACACACTGAAGGTTCCCCTGAGAAATCTAACCAGCGTCATTCCTCAGCGTCAGCGAGATATGCCTCACTCAGCATCTGCCAGCAACAAAAATGTCCTGGTCCTTGAATGATCCAGGATTTAGTGCTGCAGGGACTCTCCAGTATCACCTTTCTCCCCTTTCACAGCTCAGCAATAATCTTCAATTCGACTGAAAACAAAGAGCTGCCTGTTGACAGCTAATCCTAGAAGACTGAGCTTTGTGTGAAACGAAAAGAAAGAAGAAAACCCGTCATTGAACAGTATTGGCAGGAAACTCAAATATCTTTGGCTAATTTTTGCTCGTACTTTTCAGCACTGATTAGGAGCAGCACTGAGCATTTCTTTCTTTGGAGTGGCCCGTTGTCACGAAACGTATTTGTCAAAGTAGATTTTCCAGGAAACAACAGGGAATTAAAAAAAACAAAAAACAATGGCAGGTATTTATTTTAGCTCTTCTGCAAGCCAGGTGCAGGGAGTTAGCCCATGAGGCTTACAGATTTCAACAATGTCACAGGGCTTGCTAAGTCTAGTGGGAGGACAGAACACAGCTACTGGACAAAGTATCAGAGACTGGCATAAGCGTTTGTGTTTGGCCAAGTAGGACTTATCCGTCAAACCGTCACTGAGACTGTGGCCTGCTAATGATAATGCCATAGCGATTACAGTGTTCAAACATCCTGTAACTAAAACTCTAATCACATATAAAAATCCAGCTGGCCAAGGACAGAGGCTAAAGATTTGGATTTGCTGAGGTAAAATGAGCAGCCAAAACTCCTTCAGACTCACTCCCATGCTTAAGACCCAAACCTGCCAGTTGTTGACTTCACCTCTGATATCAATAGAAGCTGATTGGTCTCAGGATCTTTGCCAGCAATATGTGCAGAATCTAATTAAGCCCAGTCCTCACCGGTCTTCCCACAGCCTAAGCTCAACCCCTCTGTGTCCAATGACCTGTTTGTCCCTTTACACTCATCTCCCAAGTCCCAGGCCAGAGAAGTTGACCGATGGTGACTCGGGACCTGCAAGTGGCTCTTGGCCTGTCGCCAAATGATGCAGACTGGTGGTGCATCCATGTGGCTCCCCTCCGGAGCAAGAGAAGCCAAGCTGCTATTTCAGATGCGAGAGCCTCCTGCAGGCTGCGGGGAGCAGGGGGAATATATCCTGGGCCACTATTGCTGCTGCCTGAACCTACCAGACTCTGCAGCTGTTTGGACTTGGGAACTTTGCCCACCCCTGTCCTAGGCTAACACCTGTCTTGGGCCAGCCCTCCTCACAGAACAGGGATGGTCTGTTCCTGTCAACGTCACGGTGCTGCCAAAGTGGGAGATCACATTCACACAGTTGTAATCCAAAGGAACTCCATCGACATCCATGTTTGTACAAACATGGACATAACACCCCTGCCATGTGCTGCCACCCCCCTACATCCCTAAGAAGTGCTGTACTGAGTCAGACCAATGGTCCATCAAGTCCAGCATCCTGTCTCCGACAGTGGCCACTCTCAGTCGCTTCAAAGAGGTACCCAACATGTCATGCATTCTGTGCTGTTCACAGTCACTGTTATCATTACCATCTGCTAATGAACCAGCAGCCAGAAGTCCAGATAAAGGAGCTGGAAGAGAAACAGCAGTTTTTTACAGTCTCCAATAATCCCGATTTGTCCACTGAATGTTTGATCAGTCAACCTGAAACAATCTCCAGAGACCTTCAAATGGTGCAAGAAATAGCAGTTATACTTTGCATGGCATTTCCCATGCAAGCTCCATCCCACAATACTTTGTAGAGATAATGGAGCAGAGAGGATGGCAAAATATCTAGGGTCAGCCCAGCACACCGCTTGAATGAGTTAACTGAGTTCTACTCCCAGTGCTGCCAATACCAAACGTCACAAATTACAAGTAAGGCCTGCCAAAGACAGAAACAAGAAGGTTTCAAAATTATTTTGTATTCCTTTTATCTGCTTCTCTGTTTCGGGTCCTTTATGTTACACTACAGGCACATTTTCAAGCTTTTCTCTGCAACCAGGAGAGCTAAAAATTTACCCTGTTTTAACAGGTAGTTATGTGTAGCAAAGACTCAAACTAATATGCCTTGACCCTTTCTAAATGGACCACGGTGGGTGGGGGGATGGGTGTGCAGCCGCGGTGTGTGTGCGCCTGTTTTCACGGTCGCACACCCGCCAACACCCATCTCCATGCATGGAGCAACTGGCAGTGGAGCCTGTTGCTCAGTGCGTGGGTGATGGGTGGAGGTCAGTGAAGATGGGTGGAATGCGGGAGCGCGCATGCACCCCCACCTATGGTGTTCCCATGGGTGCCCACCCGTTCCACACCCACTGCAGGCAGCATTCGCTCATGCGCCCCCCCCACCGCATACATGTGCGGTGGGGGGAGGGCACCCGTATGAAAACGGCCAAAGTTAATGTAATATTGTAGCTACAAAAGGGCCAGATCTCCCCTCTAGATGCACGTATTGTTACAAAATCTTGTTTCGCAACTTTCCTTTGGGTCATCTGCCCTTTTTCAGGTGGTTGAAACTGCTCTGTAGAATCAAAAATTACCCAGTGTGATATATACACGTTAGGGATGAAACGAGCAGCTAAATTGCTTAAATGAAATGTTGCCATGTTGGGAACTGGGATTGATTTCCTGATACCGATGCAATGTCTCAATTTTTGCAATACCGGGTCCGTGAGATACCATCCTGGTTTACTGACATTCCGCTTACCTCATACCACAGACCATTCCTTTATCACTTACCGCATTGCAGAGGATACCGTTTTACTTCTAGGTTCATTGTTTCCACATTTCTGTGTCAATCACTGTCCGAATAGCCCACCACTTAACCTCCCTCCAGTGCCACTTAGCCTCCATTCCAGTGCTTCCAAATTGTTGTTCTGTGTTGTTCCCTTTGCTTTGATTAATCTGCAACTAGATTGTGGATTAGTAAAGGAATCTGTGTACTAGCCAATGAGTGACAAGGAAACAGGGAAAATGTAGTGCAGAAAAGATAGGGTAATTTCAGACGTTACGAAAACGCCTTTCACCACAGTGGACCACAGTGGATTCCCTGTGGTGGTGGTGGTGGTGGCATTTCCGGGAACGTCTGTTTGGTCCTGGTCAGGTGTTCACCACAGTGAACCCCCAGCAGGGATCAAGCTTGACCACGGTTCTCGACCTCCGGCCGGCTGGAGGTTGAGAACTGTGGTTAGAGTGGCCACGATCCGGGATGGGGCTGGCGATGGCGGCGCTGCACGTCTGCTCGCCAGCCCCATCCCAGAATCAGGCCCCAACCACGGGACGGGGTCAGGTGCAGCAGTCTCATTGGCCACTGCGCCCGTCCATCTCCCCGGGTCGGGCGGCTTAGGGAGCGTGGTGGGGGGGGGCAGGCTGAGCTGCCGCATGTCGCGCAGCCTCCCCCCCTCCCCGATCCCCCTCAGGGATCAGGCCGGCACATCTAAAGGACGGCCGGACTGATCACAGACCGGGATCCGAGACAGATCCCGGTCCAGGGTTCAGCGTGGCAGGCCTCCGGACCCGTCATGTCTGAAATTACCCATAGAAGAATTACTATTTTTGCAAAATCTTGTTTCAGACCTAATGTACATACATATATTCAGAGTGACTGTGAAAGCTTTCTCTCTGTAGGAAACTAGACCAAAAAAGAAGCTGAAATTCTCATCATGTTACATTTAGACATTATAGTAATTTTAATTTAGTTTTAAAGAAAAGTCTGAGGCTGTCCCAGAGAGAATGTACCTCCATGCTGGTCAGAGGCAGGCACCTGGAGTCTTTTCAGAATTTCCCCAGAACTATTGTGATACACACACAAAAATCGTGTTTCATGTGCAAAAGAAGCCTCTTTGCTGCCAACTACCCTGATGATCACCCTGGCATCAAGGACAAGTGTGGGGGAAAAAACCCCAAAACACAGTAATTGTGACACTTCCAAAAGACTACACCCCACTTGAGGAGGGTCCCAGAGAAATGCAACTATTGTTTCCTGACCCACCCTAGCACCATTAAGGATCATCTGTTCAAATAAGCAGGAACTGCCCTGAAGCAGAGACAAAGACTTTCTGAACAATAAGGATAAAGATGAGTCCACCCTACTGCACCCTGATGACCATCAGGCAGATGTTGCAACTGGCGACACTTCCTCAGCATGATTCAGCGATGCCTATTGAAACCAATGGGGCTAACAACATATAAAAGACTAGATTATTATTATTATTATTATTAACAAACATTTATATAGCGCCAGCAGTGTACCTGGCACTTTACAAAGTAATAAAATAGACACGGTCCCTGCCCCTAGGGCTTACAATCTGAGAGACAGGAGCTGGGGGAGAGACTTAGGAAGGGGAACAGAGGGAGAGACAAGGGGTCTAACATTCATGAAGATGCGAGGTCTCAAGTGCACGTACTTGGCTTACTTACGATTAGAGACCAGAACCTTAACATAGGGCTTGGGGTCAACTTGCTGTTGAACACCTGTGGCTTGTGTCCGTAACCGTCGCTCTCAAGGAGGGAACCTTGCATTTGAGCTCACCCCGGATCCCTTCCTCGCCTTCTGGAACCAGCCTGCCACTCGCTTTCTACCATCTGGATGAGTAAGATACCTTGCTATGTATTGTACTAGAGTGTAAGTCCTGCCAAGATCAGGAACCATGCATATTAACTGCCTTCTTGCTTTATGCAATTAATAAATGTAATTCCCTGAAAATGATCAAGTCCCGCTAACGATTAATTCTAGATCCAAATTGGCTAGGCTAAATAATATGCAAGGGGCTGCAGCTCTAAGTTGACTAGGCTAAAATCTCTATATACAAGGAGCTCTATTCAAAATGTTTGGCAAATGGAAACCCCTAAAATTGCAAGATTCACCCTAAAATTGTGAGAGGTTGAAACTCTGTATTCTGGATTATGAAGATGAATCAATCCCTCTTTGTATTTAAGTACATCGGGAAAGCCATGGAGAAAGACAACAGCTATACATGGTCCACTCTTATTAAATAGATATGAGTCTGAGGTACATGTCAATATTCAGATGAAAGGTAACCCAGTGTATCTTTGCATCTCAAGCTTTCCCAGAGGACAAAACATTATTAATAGTGGAGAAAAGAACCCTAATGCATTGGAGTTTGTTCTGTCTAAATCACTTATATCAGGGGAGGCAAGCTGAAGTCCATGGGCTAAATTTGACTTGCAGCTGTTGTTTTATTTGGCCCCTTTCTAGTTCCGTGATCTGGCCCATGGATCTAGTTGTAGGCTGCCTTTAAGGCCTAGTGCTAAATCTAATGGCTGTTTGTTCTTTATGTGAAACGCCTTGGCTTGGCATAGCAGGCTGAGGCCTAGAGAGAACATAAATTGATTCACTTGACATTGGGTGAGTGTTTTAGAAGGACACCTGCTCTGTTCTACCCCCCGGGTGACCCATACATGTAAAGGTGGGTCATCCTGGGGTGAGGCGGAGCAGGAGCGGAGCAGGTACCCCCTGTTCTGAGCTACTTGCAGTGGTCGGAACATCCCGGAGCACCGCAAGTGGAGCCAGCCACCTAAACCTGGAGCCCCTGCTGGGTGTGAAGCAGAGCTTTGTCTACTCGCAAACAGGTTTCTGCAGCTCTTCTTTAGACTGGGGGTTGCCCTGGCAACAGCCATAGAGCTGCAGGTGGCAGCCTAGAGCAGCTGGCGATCTGCCTGCAGCTCTATGGTGCTGGGTAGGGGGTGCCACGTGTGCAGAATGTGGTCTGTGGGGACAGCTGCCTCCATGTAAACCCACCGCAGCCAGAGCAGACCTGCGGGTGCCCCCCCCCAGAACAGACCTGGGAGTGGTCACACCCAAACCAGTCAAAAAACACACATTGGTAGTTTCAAATCAGGAGGAAGACATGAGGAAGGAGCAGTTAGGCTGGTAGGCGGGATTTTTTTTAAAAGTTTAGACGTGTGATAGAAGCGCTGATTGGATAAAAGAGAGTTTTTACCTTATTCTGGAATAGTTAAAAAAAATAATTACTGAATAATCATTGGGGCTCACCATATTTGTGAATCTGGTAATGATGTGGTCTATAAAAATGCTATCTAGCTGTGCAGCTCAGCACCCCAGAACTCTCTCCCGGGTGCCATCTGGGCATTCGACACAGAGCCTTTGATGATGGGAAAGCTCCTTGATTCCATTCCTGTTTTCTTCAGAGGGTAAGCTAACCGACTTCAGGGGAACTAGTCACTCCATTTACCTTAGTCTAATTAGGGGGATATTTATGCAATATCTTATTTTACCGCAATTTCCCAAATATTTACACAGGTACTAACATAACCATCTAATGTATTACTGGATTTTGTTTCTCACCTACTTTCTAGGGATGGGCGAACACAGTTCGGAAGTTTGGAGTTCGAACCAAACTAGGTCTGTTGGGTTGACCGAACCAAACTTCCAAACCGAACTTGAATTTCAAACCGAACCGAACCAAATTTCCGAACTCCGTTCTGTTCGCCCATCCCTAGTGGCAACACACACAAAAAATCCTGGTTTTGAATGGCCGAACTTGATTCGGAAGTTTGGAATTCGACCAAACTCGGTCTGTTCGGTCGACCAAACTGAACTTCCGAACCGAACTCGAATTTCAAACCAAACCGAACCGAATTTCCGAACTCAAATTTCAAACTGAACCAAACCGAATTTCCGAACTCCAAGCTGATCGCCCATCCCTACTACTTTCCTGTACATTCAGTTTTTCTTTCGCTCCAAGCATTATTCTAACGCTTGACTGTTTGTATGATCAAAATAATCCTTTTTAGTAAAATTCATTTCTTTGAAAACTTCTGACTCTGCTGCTTTACTTTGTGGGGAAGGTCTAAGGGGATGTCAGTTGGTTGAACCTTGGTTGGGAATTTCTCACAGAAATTCCTAGAGTCCCTACTCTCAAGCCCTGAAAGAGGGAGCTCAGAGGGAAGGGAGTGGAGATGAGGACATGCACTCAAAAATAAGGGATGGATCCATGGCATAGGTCCATGCACTGGGTCCACCCTCTCATTCCTTGTCCTGAGCTAGGGCTGAATCGAGAACCTTTCCCAGTTCTTGCAAGAATTAAGAAATGTTACCAGGATCTCACCAAGATCTCGGTAATGTTCAGAGATCTCGCGAGAATCTCAAGAAAAAATCAAAACCGGTCTCCACATACGCAAAATGGCTGCCACAGCCATTCTCCACACGCACGGCCCTTTTCCAAAATGTACATGCTCTGTGGCCTTTTCAATTATTGTGTTGGCTGTGAGATGGCCACCCCTGCAGCGAAATTGCCTCCTCACCTGCACCCACAGAGAAGTTGAGAGGGCGGCAAGTCCTCCTGAAGCAGCCCCGAACTTGGAGAGACACAGCCAGGTAAGGACAAGGTGGGTTTGGTTGGTTTTTTTTATAGCACAGGGGGAGGGGGAGATTCTTGCTTTTCTCTGCAAGAGTTATGGCAATTCTTGGCTCGTTCCCATTTACAAGAATAAGCCGAGAACTCGGATTCTCATTGAGAAAGGCGAGAATCCAAGAAGCAAGTATCAGCCCTATCCTGAGCACACCCCTTATACACTTCACCTGTAACTCCTATCCATCCCTTGGAGTTCGTACTAATTTTCAAAGTGGCCAAGAAAAGTTTCCCTGCTCCTGACTGAAACACTCCCCTTGCCATGATATCTAAGAACCTAGCACTCTTCAGCATAGCCTGTGAGCTAAGGAGACATCATCCTTGTTTTGGGGATTGAGGTATAGGACAACTAAGTGACTTGTCCAAGATCACACAGGAAATCTGTGCTGGAGGAACCAGCCCCACAAGTTCCAGCCTGGTTCAACAGACTATCATTCCTTTTCCATATATAACAAGCTGTCATAGACATTCAAATGGGAGTAGTTATTATTTTCAATTCCGAGACCAATCCTGTAAGAACAAAAATCTCCCAGAGAAGGCCCAGTTTTTACATACCTTCTCTGTGCCAGACTGCAGCAATCTCTGCCTCTCAAAATGGCAACCCACACATTTCTAGTAAAGCCTTGTGGGGCAGTGCCCAAACATGTCACAAAAGAGAAAATCGACACCTACTTCCAAGCCCTTTAAGTCTCTTCCTTTGGATTCTGTCAGCTGCCACAGTTTATTTGTGACTGCAAAGATAAAGTATGAGGAAAGTGAGAGGGCAGAATTGTCTTTGTGATATCAGTTTTCACTTCTTGGATGGGAGGGAGCGGACTCACTCAATTACTGTCATGTCTTTACACTGAGCAAGGAAACACCATCTTAACGATCTTATAAATGGACTGGGAACCTCCCAGCTAGAAAAACACTCTGTACTGTCAGTCTCCCAGATACCGGAGAAACATGCAGACATGTTCTATGATGACCTCAACCCCTCTTTTGATGCTGGGAACTCAGTTCTGCAGTAACTGCCCAGGATGGCTCGTGAAACAAAATAGGAGGGATGCTGGTATTTTTATTGTGAGCCTTTCTACATCCTGCAAATGCCAGGAGGGAGCTTTACAACCTGTGTCTCTGATATAGGACACATGTTCGTCTCTGTGTGTGTGCTCGCAGGGTAGTGCAATGTTCAGATTTCTCTCCGGTTCCTTCTTGGCTGAGGATGTTGAGTTCTCCTTCTATATATGAGCTAATCTTACCTCACTTAAAAGAAAATTTAAAATAACATTGCATTAGGCTACCAATATAAATATACAGATACTAACACAGGGAGTAATAGTGTGGGATGTAACAATAACATCAACATTGATTGGAGGGGGGAAAGCATGGCCTCAAAAAAAATCTATGAAATCTTTTTGTTAAAAAAGTTGAGACAAATGAATCGTTAACATATACAGTGAATGTACTGCAGATAACAATCTGTATATCTGACTGTGTCATTATGCTGGGCCTTCACATATGACCAGACTGTCTCCTATTTAGTCCAAGAGCTTCTGTTGGCAAAGGGTTAGTTTCTCCATTGAAAAATTAAAAAAATTCAAGACATCAGTCTAAGAAAAGATGCTTTCCATTGTCTTAAAAATAACTCTTTTGCTGTCCACTGTTAGCCACTTTTTAGCATTTTAGCATTTGTCAGCAGGGATTCAATCTGAGAATGCAAAGTGTTGTAGAAGTATTTAAACATTTAAATGTTGCATTTAAACATATAATGATGGGGAATAACAGGAACCGTAGGTTTGGAAAAGGCATTGCCTCTACTGCTTCAGAAGAACATAGAGATATGTGGGAGAGATTTGCATTCAGTTGGTCCTACCTGGCATTGTTAGGCAAATTAGCTTTGTTTATATATATTCAGTATGTTGTCCTTTATTGGTTTGTCCTAGTTGCAGCCACGAGTTACAAAAAGGAATTCAATAGGGATGGGCAAACAGCATGGAGTTCGGAAATTTGGTTCGGTTCAGTTTGAAATTCGAGTTCGGAAATTCGGTTTGGTTCGGTTTAAATTCGAGTTCGGTTCGGAAGTTCGGTTCGGTCGACCGAACAGACTGAGTTCGGTCGAATTCCGAACTTCTGAACCAAGTTTGGCCATTCAAAACCAGGTTTTTTTGGTGTGTGTTGCCACTAGGGATGGGTGAACAGAACGGAGTTTGGAAATTTGGTTCGGTTTGGTTTGAAATTCAAGTTCGGTTTGGAAGTTTGGTTCGGTCAACCAAACAGACCAAGTTCGGTCCGAACTCCAAACTTCCGAACCGCGTTCCCCCATCCCTAGAATTCAAGTTACCACCACAATAATGCCCACTGAATCATAGTTAAATACTAATTCAGTTTTGGCCATGCAACTGAACTGGCAAATATGTGTTTATTAGAAAAACAGGATAATGAGTGTGTAGGTTCTGCTTGGTGGAACAATATAAATGAGGTCCTAAATACAATTGGCCTGTCTTATTCATTTTTAATGAATTTTCCATTTAATGTAGTTAAAAATTTGATAAAGACTAGGGTTAGGGATCTGGAGGACCAGACAACTAGAGCCACGATTGCTGGACTACGGACGTCTCCGTGGTACCAGTTTCTGGTCCCCGACCGTGGTGGTGCTGAGTATATTAAGTGGGAGCTTCCATTTCAATACAAACGAGCTTTTTGCGCATTGCGATTCCAGACCATGCCGTCTGCAGTTCTGGAGGGAAGATATCTAGGGATCCCATATGAGGATAGGATATGCCCTTTTTGTCGGTTGGGAATTGAGGATGTAGCCCACTATCTTTTTGTGTGCCCAATATTTTCTAGCCTTCGAGAGAAGTTGGAGAAGCTTCTTGACATCCCGCTTCATTTAACAGTAAAACAGAAAATAGTATTCCTTCTCGAGGGTAAAAATCTCTTAAGGACAGAGTTAATGGCGCGATATGCGTTTTTAATGCAAAAGGTTAGGGTAAAGAATATGGAGGAGTTGGAGCATTAAGACAGGATTAAATGATGGATTTGTATTGCTGGAGGAGCAGCTGATCAACTGGGCTGGATATGCGATAAGTTATGATTTGAACGGCTGAGGTATTTTCCCTCTTATTTTGAGTTTTATATATGTATTAATATTGTGATTTTACATGATGTATGTTTTGTGTATTACTTGTTTTGTCATGGCCGGTCGCCAGTACAATAAACTTATATTATTATTATTATTATTTAAAAAAAACAAACTAATTCAATCAGAATGTATGTGGTGACGGAGATGAAGTAGGAGACTTTACAGCTACTGAGAGATCGCTACAATGTAGTTCAGATGGTATCTTTGGAGCAACTTCCTTTTTTGTTTCTGTTCACTCAGGTTTCCATCTTATTTGATTCTACAGTACAATACAATGTTGCTCTACCATTCAAACATGATCACATTGGGCGTCTTTAGACAAACATGGGTGTGGCCATTCCCACATCCCCCGCATGCATCCTGAGTACTGGATTTAAATGGAACCAGCAGGTGCCACAGCCCACAGTCCGCCCATGTGGCCCCCCTCCCCCACACCATAGAGCTGTAGGCAGATCACCCAATGCTCTAGGCAGCTGCCCCCCGCTCTATGACGTCGCCGGGGCAACCCCCGGCCTGAAGTGGAGCTGCAGTGGTCTATCTGCCAAGCAGATGAGTCATTACTTTGCCCCGGCCGGTGAGCTGGGTTTGGGCAGCCTGCTCTGTTTGTGGCGCTCAGGAATGTCCTGCATCACCACAAACAAAGCTGGTGTCTGCTCCGCCTCACACCCACATGGCCCACCCAGGTGTGAGGCGGAGCACAGGCATGGATGAACTGTTTAGTGGTACTTTGAGTACACACACGTACATGTGCAAAAATGCTGGGGTGATCAAGGCACATAATAATAAATTATACATCTAACTAGGAAGGACTGCAGGAATTCACATTGCTCTCACGGAATAGGAAAACCAAGGTGGAAAAAGAGAGAAAGAGAAAAGGGGAGGATAGAGACAAGAAAGGGTTTGTTTGTTTTTTTAATAAAGGAGCAACTGGGCCACACAGGACCCTCCCTCAGGTACGTGAGAAGTCAGAACTGATCAAATTCAGGACAGGTGTATATATGTGATTGCAATCACTTGAGAAGAGGCTGTTAGGAAAAAAGTTGTCAGCATTTCAAAAATTTAAATACAAGAGAAAACAATACTCAAATAATTAATAATTGTTTATTAATTATTATTATTATTATTATTATTATTATTATTATTTAGAAAAGAAGAAGCTTAAGAAGCTTGGTGGGGGGGAGACTGTTTGGCCTGCTCTCCCCACCAGCCCATAGTGTGGTGGCTGAATTTGCCCTGTCCAGGGTTGGGTGGGGAATCCGGCCAGCTCTGACTCATGGGACTTTACCCAATGTCTCCATCTCTTACAATTAGGGCTCACACAGCAACCCTACTCCTTCTACAGTAGGCAGTCACTACACAGTTATACAGTACGGGGCAGTTACTATAATGTTATTCATACAAAAAGTTCAGATTTAAACTAGTGATGGGAAAATAAAAAGAATAATCAGCATTTCTCAACCTCCATCTCAAGTGGCGTCTTTAGCCATAACAAAGATCGGGTGTCAAAACCCCTAAGCACATGTTTAGTCATTGTGTGTAAGCACCATAACAATCCCAACCCCAATTTGGCCACCCGTTGAACACACGATGTGAACACCATTGCATCACATGGACAATTTGCATGTTCCTGTTCCGGCTGAACACGCGGCCAGCGTTATGTCTAATGATACCACGTGACATGTTAGCAGGCACAATATGGGGAATGTGGTGGCAGCGTTTGTGTGCTGAGATCAGGTGGTGAGCAAAACACTGATTTGCCCCAAGATGGACTGTGTCTCTAAGCAGCACCACATGGTGAACACAGGGCCAAACCGGTGTTCATATCAAGGTCAAAACACACATTCAGACACCCATTGACGTTATGTCTAAAGACACCCAAGACTAAAGACCGTGGGCAACATGAGATCACACAAGGGTTCTGTCTCTCATCTGTGAAGTGAGGTTCCAAACAGACCTTACGTCCTAAATGAAGGAGAGAGTCCACCTCCTGGATCTATGCCGTGGATCCATCCCTTATTCTTGAATGCCTGCCCTCCTCCTCTTTCCCCCCAGAGCTCACTCTTTCAGTGCTTGTGGGTAGGGACTGGATTCCAGGTTCAGATCCAGGAACTAGAAAGGGGCCAAATAAAGAACAGCCATGGGCCAAATTTGGCCCCCAGGCTGGATGTTCCCCTCCCTGCTCTAAGCATTTCAGAGGAAGGACGGCCTCCTCCTCCTACTCTCTGTCCAGCCCAGTGTAACTTGGATTGTTTCTTCGAAGAGCTACTGTGATAAAAACAATAATGGTTCTTTGCCACATTCCCTTTATTCAGTAGTGTTTTACGGCAGCTGCAACTAAACTGACAACACGATGTGAAGGACTTAGAGGAATGAAAGCAAGGAAGGCAGCCAGGACAGTGGGGTAGGGGGGTGTCTCTCATTCACAAGCTTCCTCTTGACACTTCCTATTGCTTTGATGGGGAATGGGAATCCCCTCTGTTAACGAGTGTCCCCAGATGTTTTCAGAAGCTTAAAAAAAGACGACTGCGGAGGCAACATCTTTGAAGCGGGAACTCACAGTGATAGGGGAATGCGGTTTCTTTTTTGTCACTTTGGGATTTTATAATAGCTGCCAGAAGGTCGTGCGGGTGCGGGGAGGGTTGTCTCCTCCAATGGATAATAGCTGTCAGAAGCTTGGTGGGGATATTTTCGTTGCTTCTTAAATCATGGGGGACAGCACTTCAGGAGACGAAGAGGAAGAAACAGCCTGTTGAGTTTGGTAATATTGGTTGGGTTAGATACAGACCACTAGAAACAAAGAGACATTTCATAGCAGGGTGCAATTCATTTTTGTTTTTTATTACTAAAACAAATGAAAACCCATTCATTTTAGTCATTAAAATACAAAGGTGAACAAACAAGGAAATGACAATGGATAGACATGGATGAAAAAGCATCTGAAAAATTAAAATTAAAAAATATTTTTAAAACCCGCGCATGCGCCAAATGGCTACTGCAGCCGTTCTACACATTCACACCCTTTCCCAAAATGGCATTAGCAGCACTGGCACCATTTTGGAAAAGAGCAGCCAGTCTGCGCATGCACAAAATGACATTTTATTTATATTTATTTATTTTTAAAAATTTCTACCCCGCCCATCCTGCCTAACGCAGCTCTGGGTGGCTTACAATCAAAACAACAATCAAAACAATAACATTAAAACACTCGTAATAGGAAGGATTAAAATATCCCTCACCAGCTCCCCCACCCCAACCAACTCCCCCCCATTCTCTTCATCAAAGGCCAGGTGGAACAGCCACATTTTACAACTGCATCAAAAAGCGTCTGTGCATTGCACCGGTGCAGACCAGCTGCCTTTTTCCAAAATGGCACTAACACTGCTAGCACCCGTTTGAAAAAGGGCTGCACAGCTATTTTGCGCATGCATAGTGATTTTTAATTTTTTATTATTAATTAATTATTATTATTATTATTATTATTATTATTATTATAATAAAAATCAAACAAAAAAAAAAGATGAAAACTAAGATTTTTGTTTATGAAACCCCCTGTAAATGAAGGGATTTTTGGTAAACAAAAATGAAAAATACAAAAACAAACAATGTGATTGCTGCACACCCCTAACATTTCATTCCGACGGCATTCCCTGGTGTGCAGTATGTGTATGTATAGAATATATGAGAAAGGAAACAACGCTCTCCACCAGGCCACACACAAAGCACTAAGTTCAGGTGTGAAAGTAGCAAACTCTAGGCACAATCCTAATTCACCAGGTGTGCAAGAGGTTTGTGGACACGTAAGTGGCACACTGGACTTCAGTGGGTGCCTGTCACCAGGTGAGGTGGAGTGCCTCAGCAGCACCTGCTCCAGGAGTCCTCTGGTCCTGATTGGTGGGCTCCCTGAGACTCAGGGTGATTTCAGACCTTACATGGTCCTGATTCACCACAGTGGATTCCCAGCTGTGTCGGGCCACCCAACCACCCCCTGTGGTCCAGGGAGGCCCCGAACAGATGTGACAGGACCGGGAGCATGGCAGGGAATCAGACCAACAGGGAATCGCAACAGACGTGACGCCGATTTCCGACCATGGTCAAAACATCCAGAAGGCGAGAGGCAGACATGGCCGACTGAGGGCAAAGGAAGCCAAAAGCGCCAAAAGGAAATGCCCACACAAGGGAAACGGGAACGGAGGGGGAGGAGGAAGAAGAGCTGCAGAGGTGGCGCACACAGCAGGCACAGAGAGAACAAGGTCACACACAGCACAAAAACACGCCCGGGCTCTTACACTCCCATATGGGAAAGGAAGGGAAGGGGGGACACAGCAGGACAGACAACATACACGGCACAACAGGCACGGGGGGCGGGGGGACCCAGGGCCAGGGAAGCGGGGGTGGGGGAACCGGCCCAGGGGCAGGGCCGGACATGGGGAATGGCATCCAGAACCCCCACAACAGCACAGCCTGCATGGGCACCCCCACAGCTACACAGCCAGTCCCAGAACGGGGGGACCCCGCATGGGCAGAGCACAGGCACAGGGGGAGACCACACGGAACAGGGAGTGGCCTCAGAAGGTGCTGAATGTGAGAGGAACTGGCTGGCAGGCAACGTGTCATGTGTGGGGGCCTGCCTGCTGTATGGGGCCCTACAATGAGACTATGTGTATGGTGATAAATGGCTGTTTTTACACCAATGCTAAACCCGTAGTTAGAGGTCGAATCCCAGGATTCATTGTCCATGTAAACACCTATTCAGAGCTTACAATTCCTGGGTTTAGATTTTGCCCGTGTTTAATTAACCCTCATTTTCAAGGATTAATTTAATATGGGATAAAATGAGCACGGGATAACGTCTGTGTGAACACTAAATCCGTATCGACCATGGAGATGAGTAGGCAGAGCAACTGGAGACCCCTCATCCCCGGGGTCTGTGTGCTCTTCACCAGGGTTTTGGAGCTCAGGATCGGAACCTTCGCGCGCCAGCGCTCTCTCCCTTGGCTTCTTGCTGTAGCCGCTGGGGAGGAGCTAATCAGCTGATGCCAGAGAAAAGGCTCCCCTGAAACCAAGCTGCTGGGGCTAGCACCAAGGAGGGGGTGTCCCAGACCTGATCACAGAACTGACACAGCACCCCATCCCTGGGGTCTGCATGTGTGCCCCTCACCAGGGTTTCGGTCCTGGAACTGAGGATCAGACCCTCCCCACAGCTTTTGGCTACAGCAGGCGGGGCTGCGTGTGAGTGTGATGATCTGAGCGCCGGTTCTGAGAGGCTCCAATCCTCTGGTCCGAGAGTGAAACCCTGGTGAGGGGCACACATCCAGACCTCAAGGATGGGGGTGCAGGGTGGGGTCCCACTCCCTCCTTGGTTTCAAGGAAGTTTTTTCTACAACATCAGCTGATTCATGGGGATCAGCAGCAGTAGCTGCTGCTGCTTCCAACTTCCTCTGCACCTTTGAAATCCTGGGATTGGATGTGGGGGAGAAGGGGCATGCAAAGTGGGGAAGGTGCAGAGCAAAGTAGGGAACAGCCAAGCAAGGACATTATAACAGGGAGCTGGGTGAGTAATCAGCAGAGATGGGCATCAGAAGTGAGCAGAGTTTATTCCTCTCAGTAGGTAAGAAGCCGGACAACTCAGCAGTGAAGCATCATGGGATTTCTCAGTCTTCTGTGTTAGTCTAAAACCCGTATTAACCATGAACACTGTGATTCCAGATTTATGATTATTCCAAGTTGCAAATGTCTGTGTAAACAGGAACCCATGATTAAGAATCCAGGTTAGCGTCCATGTAAAAACAGCCAATGTGTATGGGGAGCCAAAGGACTTGGCACACTGAATGTAACACACACTTTGGTGAGAAAAAGTACTGTTAGACTGACTCTGAGAAGGGATCCTTAGGGGACTTAGACAAACAGGGTAATGCCTTGTTACAGTGCCAAATCCTCCTTTTTTAAAAAATAAAATAAAATTTAAATTTATTTTACAAAACATTTCTATCCTGCACCCTCCTGCACCTCAGCAGCTTGGGGTGGCGAACAACACAAAAACATAATAATAAAATCATCTAAAACTACAATATATAATATATATATAAAATGGACACATAAAATACCAGCTAGCAGATAACCCCCCACCCCCACCCCCTTCCCGAAGGCCCGGCGGAACAATCAGGTCTTACAACACCTGCGGAAAGAGGGGAGGTCAGGGGACAGATGGGCCTCCAACGGGAGAGAAATCCACAGCCGAGGTGCCCTCCCCACCGTCACCACCCAGCGTGCCCCGGAGGACTTTGAGCAAGGGCCACGAAATGACCTGACGCTTGAGGTGGTCTCGCAGATAAACAGGACCCAAGCTATTTATGGCTTTATAAGTCATAACCAACACCTTGAATTGGGCCCAGAAGACAATAGGCAGCCAGTGCAGAATCCAGAGCACCAGTGTAATGTGCTCGCGGCGGCCCGTCCCCGTTAGGAGGCGGGCCACCGCATTCTGCACCAGCTGCAACCTCCAGACCTTCGCCAAGAGTAGCCCCACGTAGAGCGCGTTGAAGTAGTCCAGTCAAGAGGTAATGTAAGCATGGATGATGGTGGCCAGATCCGAGTCCGAGACATACGTCCGCAGCCGTTGCACCAGATGTAATTGGTGGAATGCTCCTCTTGCCACAGCCTCCACCTGACAATCCAGGCGGTGCTGCGGGTTGAGGAGAACTCCCAGACTACGGACCTGAGTGGCCAGAGGGGGGCAGACCCCGCCAATGACGGGAGTCACCACCCCCTCGGCTCTACCCACCAACATCACCTCTGTCTTGTCAGGATTCAGCCTCAGACGGCTCGTCCTCATCCAGTCTCCCACAGCTGCCAAGCACAGGGTAAGCACCGAGACTGCTGGACCTGGGTCTCCAGAAAATGAGGTAGAGTTGTATCTCATCGACATACTGATGACATCGTACGCCAAATCCTCTCATGACCTCACCCAACGGTTTCATATGTTGAACAGGAGGGGGGACAGAATAGAACCCTGCAGGACTCCACACGTGAGATTCCAGGGAGATGATACATTCCCTGAGAACCACTCGCTGAGTTCTCCCTGCCAGGAATAAGCGGAACCATTCAAGAACAATTCTGCTCATGCCAACCCAGTCTCGCAGCCTTGCCATCAACATCTCGTGGTCAACGGTATCAAACGCCGCCGACAGATCCAGTAAGATCAAAACTGAGGATCTGCCCTGATCCAATTCATGGCGCAGGTCATTGACCAAGGTCACAATGGCAGTCTCCGTGCCAAACCCAAGGCAAAATCCAGACTGCGAGGGATCAAGAAAACTGACCCGGTCCAGATGCCCCTGTAACTGCCGGGCCACCACCCAATCAATAACCTTCCCTAAAAAGGAAAAGTTAGAGACTGATAGCGGGCTAGGGAGTCAATGTCCAAAGATGGCTTTCTGAGCAGAGGCCGCACCACCACCTCTTTGAGAAGACTCAGCACCCTGCCCTCCCTGAGGGAGGCGTTGACCACCCCTGCCAGCAACGGCCCTAATCTCTCCCAGCTGACCTTCACCAGCCAGGACGGGCATGGATCCAATTCACAAAGGTGGCCTGAACAGTCCCAAGGACATCTGCCGCATCAGCGGATGACACCCGCTGAAACTGATCCCACAACAACAGACATGGCGGGACTTCCCGTAACTCTGATACATCTACTGTCATAAATGCAGCATCGAGATTGTGGTGAATGTGGGTGATTTTATCCGCAAAAACACCCAGCAAACATGTCACAGCGGGGCACTGGAAAATTCCAGGCGGAGAGAGGCCGGACTGACCAGCCTCTCCACCACACGGAAAAGCTCCGCTGGACGTGATTTTGCAGACGTGATGAGGGCAGCAAAGAATCCCTTCTTTGCTGCCCATACTGCAACAGCACAAGCTCTTAAACTAGCTTTATGCTGCAATCGGTCGGCTTCAGCACGAGTCCGGCACCACCGTCGCTCCAATCGCCATCCATCCTGCTTCATCCAGCACAGGTCCTCCATAAACCACAGTGAGCCCTGCCATCGGCTCTCCGGAAGCGGATGCTTGGGAGCCGTTCAGTTGATAGCCTCAGCCAACAAGCTGTTACAGACTGCAAAAGCTTTTACAGGAAGAGGCAGCATAGACTCAGTCCCTGGGTGGCTGCCTGTAACATCCTGGGAGTACAGTACACCTTTGTCCCTGAGGTGCAATCACGAGTGGTCAGACTACACTTGGCGCCTGAGTGATCATGGCCATATGATCCCCACGGATCCACAAACAGGAGCTGGGCTCTGGGGGTGACATTGCATGGGAATGTGAGAGAGGGCAGTGAAACCTCTCAATTCAAATGAGAATTTGGCACCCCCTGAAATTGAGCACACTGAAGTGCCACACAGCTTATTATTTATTTATTTATTTATTTATTTATTTATTCCATGTTTACCCCGTCCTTCTCGCAAAAGCGACTTATATGCGTGTAAGCCACCTTCACGCACGGTGGATGAGGACTGCACCCATGATTACTCCATACTTAGATGGCCACCATTATGGCAGCAACTGGGCACTCTGAAGTATTTTTATTTTCACAATATTCCTTGTGAGGTGAGGGAGTGCATTACACTGGGGAACTGAGGCAAAGGAAGTGACTTACTGAAGCTCAGACAGGAAGTCTTGAAGAGAGTAGAAAATGGAACCTGGGTGTCTCAAGTCCAAGTGTAGTGCCCTGAGCCCTGGCTCCTCCTTCCTCACATAACACATACAGCCCGTGGATTCATTGAGCTGTAAGCGTCTCATATCTCCTTCATAAGGTGGCCATACCTCCCCTTTAAAAGAGGACACTTATGAAAAATACATGGTGCAGGGCTGCACTGGAACCAATGCAGCCCTGCAACATGTATTTTCGTAAGTGTCCTCTTTTAATAATAATAATAATAATAATAATAATAATAATAATAATAAATAGTTTATTGCCTTAACCAATGGTTATAACAACAAAATAAATAATGACCAGTCAGAATTTAAAATACAAAAGATAAAATAATAAAAACATCATACCATTTGCCATACACTTCAAACATAAACATATCAACAAAATTATACAATTTAAAATATCAACAGAACTACACTTAATCCATTCTGACTCCTGGTCAGACTTCATTACCTCTCAAATGGTTATACCATATCTAAAAACCTGTCTCGGCAAAATCAAGCAATTTAACATCTTACTCATCATCAAATATGTTAGTATTATTGCCCCCAAAGCTACAAAATGGTTCAGATAATATAAATAATCAAATTAACAGCTTATTTTCCTCAAACATTCCATAAAGTCCAAACACTAGTAGCATAACAATAAACTCGTAGCAAACAACAAATAACAAACTTGGCATACCAAAATAATGTTTTAGTTATAAGGTCCAGTACCTTCATCTGCCTCTTAAATAACATTACAGACCTTTTAATTTACTAATTCGCCATAAAGCATCATACCCCTACAGAACGAGGTAAAGCAAGTTAGTAACTAAGTTTTCCTACTAGGCATGAGGAAAAATTCCCCCTGTAAAATTCCTCCTTGCTATTTCCATCCTTAGCGCCATAATGGCAACTTTACTAGTAATATCTTTGTTGGTATTAGCCAGCAAGAACGAAATTTGAAGGCAAGGGTCCCAGTGCTGCTTTTCCTCAAACCATTGGCGCAAAACCCCTTCCCGTAGACTGCTATACAGAGGGCAGGAAAGAAGATAATGTTGAAGGTCTTCCACCAGAGGTTGTCCACAAAGACAAAACCTCCTTACTACGGGGATTCCCTGGTACCGCCCTTCCAATACTTTAGTAGCCATCATATTAAATCTTAATGTTGTTAGTGCTCTCCTGGCTCTAAAGTTAGATATATCAGTAAGATATGGTTCAAATTCAGGTCTTAACTTAAACATGAGGTACCAGATAGCAATTTTTTGTTCAGCTAGTGCCTCTCTTTCTGACTGCAGAACAACGTCCGCTGACCTGGTTTTAATCATGAGCCTTGCTTGGAGCTGAGAGTATTGAATCAGGCTTAATGTAGTAAGTCCAATCTGTACCAAGTACCTATCTACCACCTTTTGTCACTTGTATTCCACGAACATATTTGACTATTCTTTCCAGCAAATGCTTGGGAGGCGACCGGCATCCATATCCCGGATTCGTAGCCAATAACCCAAGAGTAGGGATTTAATTCTTGAGGCAACTGGAGGAATACCTGTTTCTGCTCTCATCATAGAAGAGGGACTCTTCTAATATTGTTCTGAGAATTTATTTTGTACTACTTCCAAGTAGTCTATGTTTGTTACACCCCAAATCTCGGCACCATTCAACATCTGAGGGATCAATTTGTCACACAGCAACTTGAGTGCCGAAGCTGTTTGTTTACCACCCACAGATCTCCAAAATTTCAAAAGGCCTTCTGCTGTTTGGGCTGCTTTTAATTTAACGCTATCCAAATGGATCTTCCAGTTGCCTGTTTGTGTAAACCACATTCCCAGATATTTATATTTGGTAACCTGCTCCAATGGCTCAGAGTTCAATGTCCATCTGAATGTTTTTTGCTTCCTTGAGAAAACTAATACTTTAGTCTTGTCTTTTAAAGGGGAGGTATGGCCACCCTACCTCTTTGAAGGGCTCTGACTACCTTAGACATGGCCTTCATTTCTCCTTTTAAAATAAACCTAAGTTTAAAGAAATGGCCTATTTGAGGAGCAGGTGATTGAAATTATACTAGTGGAACCTCCTGGTTTCTCAGGCAGCTGCTTTGTAATATACAAATTAACCTGGTGTTGATGCCTCTCCCCTCTCGATGAGGTAAATTGAGCAAGACAATAGCAATGGGATTGTGGCTGCTCTGGAGGAATGCTGGGATGCTAATGCCCCACAATGGCTCTGATCTCACACTCGGAAGTGAAGCCCTCCAGGCAGTAGGTAGCATATCAAGGCAATTGACCCTGCCCACTGCTGTTATCTTTTTGTCTGGGATCTGCTCCTGGAACCTCGCCCTGATGGCTATCTATGCTCAGTAACCACCTGCTGTTTGGGGACCATGCCTTAAATCAGCAGGTGGTCAGGCCCTGGCTGAGGCCCCAGGACTGCAGTGTGGAACTCGCACCCCAGATATGTCTCATTCCTCCCTCCCCACCTTTAAAAAGTGCCTGAAGACCTGTTTTGGGTTCTTTTCTTTTTTTCATTCTCCTTCTCCCACTTTTAAATTGTTTTAATTGGATTTTAAATGGATTTTAGGTTTTTATTGTAGTTTGCTGTATTTTAACGTATTTTCCGAAGCACTCCAAGTGCCATTTGCCAGGAGGTAATGGGGTGGGGGCGCTGTATAAAGAAAATTGCTATTCTTTATTTATGATTATCATTATTTTACTATTCTGAATAATAATAATCAATAATATTGAAGCTGCTTGTTTAAAATTGTGGTAACTAGCTTTGCAGACAGCTTAGGTTCCCAATTATGCCTCGCTCTTTCACTTCCCATTAGCCCAAACTCCGGACTTCTTCTGTTGGGTTATGTGTATTAGGGTCAAATTCTCACAAGTTCCTAAGTGACTGATAACCCAAACTTCCATTTCAGAAGTGGCTGAAATAATGGTCCACAAACATTTTGCCAGTGTGACCCCAGCAGCAATAAGGCCATGCAACCATGACTTTGCTTGGAGTCATACCTCATCGTTTGGGAAATTCTGCCCTTAAGTCCCACTGGCTTTTGGTGCAACCTTCACCTCTGAGTGCATCACTTTGAAAATGGGCTTCTGGCTCCTAAATCATTCAGGGGCTTTTGAAAACTTTGTCTCACATCTTCAGATTAATAGTGACTCTTGAGGGGGTTTTCTTCTTCCCCTGCAATGTTGTTATTTATTATTATTATTATTATTATTATTATTATTATTATTAATAATAATAATAATAATAATAATAAATAATAATTAATATAGTGCAAACAATGTACCTGGCTCTTTACAATCATAGGTTATAGACAGGTCCCTGCCCCAGCAGGTTTACAATCTAAGAGAGACAAGGGAGGGGAGATGAAAGGGAGGGGAACAGAGGGAATGTCATGGATACATCCATGGTTACAGGGGACCGTAAGAAAATCAGGGAAAGGAAAATGAGTAATTTTAGATGGACCACCCCCCCAGATCTGCTCGGGGAGTGGCCAGTACATCTTCAGATCCACCTACGCTGGGTTTATACAGTTTCCGGTGGATTGCCTGACGCTCTGGGCTGCTGCCCGCTGTGCTATGGCACTGCCCGAGGCAACCCCCCACTGAGAGCAGGGCTGCAGTGACATGATGTCCGCTGAGCAGACGGCCTGCAGCCCTTGTATAGCATCTGGATATACATTAACAATGGCTCCCTGCTATTTCCAGCATTGGGGTGCTCTGGTTGCTCCCTGTTTCTACCGGTGGCAGATCTTTTCTCAGAGGCTTTATTTCTCGGTTGGTGAATTTTTCTGCTGGGGCAGTTTTATTTAGGAATGGTGAATCCTGTATCAGTGCAGGCTGGGCCAGACGACCCCCATCATCCTGCCTGATGACTCCTGTTAGAAGGGTAAGAGGTGAAGAAAAAATGGATTCTTCCTGTCTCAAACCCTAGACACAGGCAGATGTATAAGGTGAAACTGATGACTCGACTGGAGTAAGTGACCAAATTCCCACTGACTTCAAAGGAATCCAGAATTTCATCCCAAGCGTATTTCAATCCATTTCAGTGAGGTACTTTGAACCGGTCGTCTATCCCGTATCGGAGCTTCCTATTACGTTTCAGCGGAGTTTGCTGACCTCTGCTGGCAGAGAAATAGTTCACTCATTACTGATCAGAAATGAGTTTTTTAGAGCCAGACTGACAGCAAACATATTGTTCCCCACTTAGTTAATAACTGGCTTTATAAAAACAAAACAAATTGAAGACACAACAATTAAGATTAAAAAGGGGGAGGAGCAGAAATGAAGAAAGTGTGTGTTTCACTTTGTTTTGAGAATCTCCATTGTGAATTCACTGGTGGAATTCTGTCCATCTCTATGAAAGAACAAGCATCGTTCGATTGTTGTTAGCCTCATGTGGACACATCTTGTGCGGGAATTGCATGAAATGACTAGAACTAAGTGAGTTTTGGTGTTTTAAATGGAGCAGTTCCGTGTGTGTGTGTGTGTGTGTGTAGGTTTTCAAATAGAGCCTGGACAGCCATCTGTCAGGGATGCTGTAACTGTGGACTTCCAGCATTGAACAAGGGACTGGACTAGATGGCCTCTGAGTTCCCTTCCAACTCTATGACTGGTGTCTGTATTGGTCCAAGAAAAGCTATTGGTCCCATAAAAGTCAGTCCATTAAAATATACCGTCTGATCTACTTTGTCTCCATCTAGGTGTCCCTTAGCAACTTTGGTTGGTGGGACCACAGGACAACTGTACCCATAGTTGGGAGAGGAGCAGAAGGCCAAAAGATAAGAAGGGCCTCCACATTTTATAATAGGTGAACCTGGAGAGGAAACATGCCCCTCCTTTGTTTCTTTTCTGGGCTGGAAAAAGTCTTCTGAATCTGTCCCATAAATATGAGTAATAAATTCTGGCCCTAAGCACTTAGAGTTTCACCACCAACATTGAAGTCAAGGATAAAGCTCCCATTAGCTTACAGGTGCAGGATCAGGGACCAAATCAAAATTTCCATTCTTCATTCAGAACTGGATCCTCCTTTCATTTGAACCAATTTTAAATTGGTTCATTTCTCTTGACTAAAGTGCTCCAATTCACATTAGTATGAATGAGATCTAAATCAGGCCTACAGTTCAAAGACCACAGAGATTATTTTAGTTTATTTAAATTTTTCCTTTCTGAGAGTTAAAACTCAATATTTAGTTGCTTCACAAACACAACCACCAACTGCCTTTTTCAAAATTCAGAAACAGAGGCTTTCATTAATGAGCATAGAGATCATGGGAAAGAAAATGCAATACTGGTGTTGTTCAGAGTGGTCCTTACGGAAAGATGGCCACTATTGCTCATGGCTTTATAGGGTCCCCAGCCACCCACCAGCCTTCCTGTTTTGGGGTGTAGTTAAACAAGATGCTACCCCGCCTGGCCGCCCAGGAGCCACTCATCCGACTGCCCACCTGAAGGTGGAGCAGAGGAATGCGTGCTCCTGTGAGCCATGCGGCACCTACTCATGGCCCACTACCAAGAAATCTGGAGAGCGCTGCACGCGGCAAGCCAAAAAAGTGCCTGGCAACGGGTGCCCACACACCACCTGTCCGTACGAACTGGGTTGGCCAGCTGCAACAGCAGACTGGTCCACCACTCAGAGGCACTGGTGGTGGGGGATACGGCCTTTGCACGTCACGGGAGCTGGCCACCAGTGCTGGGGAGCCCGGGTTCCCCAGTGCTCAAGCTGGGACATGTCCATTTCAAAGGCCAGCCCAGCGCGCTTCCCCCTCCCCCATGGCCCATGGCCGGGGGACTGCGAGGTGGCTGCTGCAGTAGCTACGCTGGGAGCCGCTCATTAGGATCCCTCCCCACGCTCTCCACCTGAGTGGCTGCTCCACAGCTGTGTCACTCAGCGGTTACAAACCCTTCCCCCCAGCCTTGCTCCTTGCACCTCCATCCCGCTGGTAGGGATCTGGTGTGGAGGGTACAGGGCAGGACAGACACTTGAGGCCCTGTTCTGTACAAGGCTGCCAGCAATCCCACACCCCCCCCCAATGGCTCTGTTCCCCCCCTTTCCCCTCCTCTCTGTGCCAGAGTCTCCATGGCAGCCAGACACATCCAGCAGAGCAAGTGGGGGTGGAGGGAGGCCCCTCTGTCCATGCATAGTGCTGGTGTCCCCGTCAATTCCCCCCACCCCACGCACTGAACATGGCTGTATGCCTAGGGCTCTGTGGGGCCTCAGACCAGCTCCTGTGCCATAAATGAAACATCCTGCAGTGGGATCCGTGAGTGAGGCCAATTCAGAAAACAACTAGAGCTGAGTGAGCTGAGTGAGCTTTGATATTTAAAATGGAGAAGGTGCAAGTTCTAAGTATGTAGCATAAGCACACATGGGTCTGCAGTGCAGCGCTGACCCTCCAGATGCGGCTGCGTACTAGTCAGGAAGCTCCCCTCCAGGCAAGGAAGGGGAAGATGTGAGAGAAAAAGAAGGGAAAATCTCAACTGACTGGAATGAGTCAGGGAAGCAGTCAGGTCTCTGAGGGACAGATCGCCCCACATCTCAGCTTAAGTCTTGCCTTGCCTAAGGTTTTGCTGCAAAGACTGCCATGAGTTTGCTGCAAAATCCCCCAAGGCCCTGCCTTTTGAAGGGAATGTCTTGTTTTTAAAGGAGGCAGGAGACCGGCTGAAGCCAGCAGCCTCCGAAAAGCAGGGCTACCACTAAAGCCAGGAGGCTGGGCTGCCACCTCCAGTAACCACTGGTAGGAAGGGGGGAGCCCCTGTCCGTGGAAGCGCCAACTTCCCCTGTGGACTCTGATGGGAGGAGGACTGTGTGGCAGCAGGGCCTGCGCCACCCTAAGTGAATCAGATAGTATATGCACATGTGTGTCTGTGTGTGTGTGTACAAGCGCACAAGTAAATGGGTGTGTGAGACAAGGGGGTGGGGCTTATTAGATGAGGGGGTTGGGGCTTATATCCCACCTTGGCTTCTTGCCGTGTTGGGGGATATGCAACTGGGAATTCCAGTCCAGTCAGATTACTGGGGATGCAAAGGCCTGGATTATCCCTTGGAAAATAGTGGCCTAACTCTTCAGCTTGTGCAATTAGCCTTGCCCTCAGGCTGACATCATATCAATGACATGAAGTCAATTTGCGCCTGCTAAGGACTGGGCCTGTTGTTGTGTTTGGAAATACTCTAAAGCTTTTGGCTTCTGCTTACTATATAAAATCAAAGGCAGGAAAAACAGAATCTTTTAGACATGTTGGAATTTCAATCCCATGGTGTCCACTGGTTGCCCAAATTTTAGTGACCGGGCATTCACACCACAAAGGGAGGGGGAAGTGCCATCCATCAATGAATTTAATGCCATCCTACTGCACTGTCTCAATCAGACTGATTGAAAAGGCCACAGTAACTCCACGTATACTTTGTCCCTTGTGGATGCGCAGTCACCTCTGGGGCAGAATGTGACAGTAGTTTCATAGGGTGTTTTTATACAAGACAGTCTCCACCCACTAGCCACCCACCCACTATACATGCTGCAGGGCACCCACAGGGCAACACTCCTGCCCTGCAACATGTATAGTGAGTGGGTGGGTGGAGAGTGTCTTGTGTGAAAATGGTCATGGTGTCACCAGCAGTAGTGTAAGAGAGGTCACAAAGAAGAATTTGGTACTTGCACATACACCAATGTGCCACGCAGCAGCAGCACCAATTTTTCTTAAATGGAGTTTTATTTTTGTAAAAAACCCAAATTCCTCTGAAGATTTATCTGGTTTGCAAGGAGAATTCTTGAGCTAGCCTCAGGGAAGAACATTCTAAGCTATATAAGAAACATGAGATCTTAGCAATGTAGACAAATGTATTTGGCTTTCTTTAACCAAATATTTTACAACTTGTTCATTTTAGCAACATGAGGAAGGTAATAGGACATTTCCATGCCAGCAGACCCCACTGGAATGAAACTAGGAGCCAACCGTGCAGAATGCTTTGGTGACTGACTGAACTGGATGACCAATTCTCATACAAGTGAGAAACAGCAGCCAGAACCAATAATCAAAAGAAAGGAGCAGCTTGGTTATTTTAAGATTATTATATTTATACAACACTTTCTGTCTTCAAAGAACTTTTAACAATCCTTGTCTAGTTCACCCTCACAACAAGCCTGAAAGCTTGGTCATTATTAATCCCATTTTACAGATAGGGTCAAGGAACTGAGGCAGTGTGCCCAAAACCACACAGTACATTTATGTCTGAGATGAGATTTGAACCCCGGTTTTCAAGGTCCAAGCTTAGCATCCTATCTACTAGGCTACACTGTTGTTTACCTAACAATAAATAAACTTCGATGTCCCTGGTACTTCCCCCATGTTTGTTAGAGGTAAAACCCTTGAACAGATCAAACACTGTGTTGCTGGTTTTCAGCATAACTATCTCCAAGATGGGCTCAATACCACAAAACCAGCACTACGGGACTAGCTGGGATCCAGGGTGGGAGTATCGATGCAAACTCTATGGTCTGAATGAAAGGCAAAGTCTATTGGCAGGGGTATGGAAGAAGATGACACCATCCACATGTGCACAGGTGGACCACCCTCCCCCAGGAGATCCGCTTGTGTTCAGGCCTGGCGGCCTTCTAGAGGCAATGATAGACCATCTTGTTCTGTTGGGCTTTGTGCAGTGGGGATTGAATTGGGGGAGGGGGTGTTGAGAGGGCAGGGGTGTGAGGAAGGATGGGGGGGAATGTGGTATTGGGGGGTTGGGGTGGGTTGAGTGTTCTGGGGGGTATTGACACGTTGTATTTTATTGTTTGTTTTTTACATGCGTTTTATTTGTTTTTTATGTGAGCAGAGCCTTTTAAGGAAAGGATGGGATAAAAATTTAAATAAATAAATAATTTATTCTTGAGGATAGTCCATCTGAGATTTCTCCTGAGACACTTCATAATATCTGGTTTTCCAAAGAAAAGGATGCTTCAAGCTTTCTGCAAAACAGGCCCCTTTAAGCTGCCTCATATTTGGCACCCGAAGACACTAGTCAGTGTCACCTATGGAAACGTAGGCTAATGCATGTATGATGTACTTCCTGGCGCACTGGAGAGATTGCTCTTCCACAGCACATGCTTTTGGGGGGGGGGGGTGTCTAGTCAGCCATTGTTGATCTTTGCAACATTAACAAGGTGCTACTACTCTGGCATGGGATTCAATAGCCACCTTTCTTACAGAATTTGATTTATTTATATGTTTATCCTGCCTATTCCTTTGAAGCTCAGAGCATGTTACAGTATGTAATGAGACAAAGTGGTTCGAATGGTATCTTTTATTGGACCAATCGTTGTTGGTGGAAATAAGCAAACTTTCAGTCACACAGGGCTATGCAGCATAGCCAGTAGAAATTATATTTCTATATATTTTTATTTCTATATTCCTCTATATAAGTTATATTTCTACTGGCTATGCTGCATGTCCGAGGAAGGACCCTGTGTGGCCTGAAAGCTTGCTCATTTCCACCACCAACAGTTGGTCTAATAAAAGATACATTAGAACCACTTTGTCTCTCTGTCACTTGGAACCAACATGGCGACCACACTCTATCTTTGGATTACAATACGTACAAATATATACAAAAAGGCAAAGCACAAAATAGACCCAAATATTAAAATACCTCAATAAAACCAAATAAAAACAGGTAAACTCTACCCCTGCCTGCCAAACAGAAAGGTCTTGCATTGCCTCTGGAAGACAAGCGGCTCAGGCTTAATGAACCTCTAAGGGGAGCAAGTTCCATAACTGTAGAACAGCCACTAAGAACGCCTCTCTGCGTGTCCTGGTTGAAGAAACCTGGCGGGCAGATGGTACTTGCAAGAAGGTGCTCATGGCAGACCTCAGAGGCTGTGATGGAACATGAGGAAAGAAGTGATCTTTCATATACTTAGGGCCCAAGCCATTTACGGTTTTATATGTCAACAGCAGCACCTTGGATTGTGCCTGGAAAGCGCTCCCAGTGACTCACCCTCAACAGAGGGCAGGCCACCACATTCTGCACCAGCTGAACAGTCACCAAGGGCAGCACCATGTAGAATAGCAGTTGTATTTTGCCACCCTTGATTTGAATGGCTACTTTGCTATTGTCTTGAATGGCAACAGGACCAGAGGACGAACAGTATTTACTTGGAATCTGATCCTGCAGTTCATTACCTGCTCTCTTGGGAATCCTACAAGGAAGTCACGTAGGGCTCTATAGAGGTGCAGCTCAAAGCAGCATATGGGATTTCGTTACGTGATACAGTAACCTGTTATCTAAGTAACTTATGATGTTTTTGCTATCCGAACTGATTGGGACATAAGAATAGTGTAAGCAGCATTAACATGCCATTCCCTTCATTGCCCAAAACTGCGAGGCTAATTCTCCGGAAGAAAAAAATAAATGAATACAGAGAAAAGGAGATTCTGTTTCCAAAAGTTGCATGCAGGGGGAGCTCATGGCGCACTTTCAGTTTCTTCACTGCAAACTCTTTTTTTTATCATCGGCAGAAGAGCAGCTGCACATTTGATTTATTCCTAAATGTAAGCACATACCCTCAGCTTTTGCAACTTAACAAATATTCTCTCTGGCTCCCAAAGTGATGCGAGGTATCCTACCTTGCATTATATTGCCTGGCGGCAGGAGAGAAGCAACAAAGCATCTAGGCCAGGGGTGAGGAACCTTTTCCGTGCCGGGGACCAATTAACATGAACTCTGAATGTTGAATACAAGTTGGGGGTCCTTACAACGTATATTCAGGGACCCGAGTTGACTGAACCAAAAAAATCTTAAATTCTGCAACCAGTGAAACCAAATTCTGCAAATTCACCGTGAGCATTAATATTTGCATAATTAACTTGATTTGCATAACTATGCATGCTGGGAAGCAAATTTGCGATAGGTTTGACATACAATCACAACTTTGCTAATCAAACACAACTCAAATCCTCTGGAATTTCAGCACCTCCCTCACGCAAACATAGGGCCTTCAGACCCCACCCACCCACAATTCATCTCCCAGGGGCTACCCTCGGGACATGGTCAGGATTGGCTGATTCTGCGAGGATTCTGCGACGATTGGCTGATCCTGCGAAAATCACTGCAAATTGCAGCAACGCAGTTAACTCGGGTCCCTGCGTATATTCAAGACATGGAAGGTCCAGATCATAGATTTGTACTAGAGATCTCCATGGATCTGTCCTTTAATCCTTGGGTGAAAACAGACATAATGCTAACTCCACTTTGACACCTCTTTAACATTTTGCACCAGAAAAATGTTAAAGTGGTGTCAGGGGCCAGATCCAGGAAATAAAAACTTGCTGCAGGCCACATTGGCCCCCGGGCCTGAGGTTCCCCACCTCTGATGTAGGCTTCCTGGTTCTATAGCCCTGGGTTTCACAGGCTAGAGGCCCTGCCCTGCCTACGAACACTCCTTCTCAAGAATTCTAGCCTTCACAGAAGCTCTCAAGGCTTCAAAACTCACCGCAGTATAAATACCATTTTTGATTAAAATGGCAGATCCACTGTTTCACAGCAAAAAAATTATCTTTTTTTGTGGATGATAGTTTGTTCAGGTTCCTGTTGGGGAATGCCTTTTTTTTCTTTGGACAACCAACGTGATGGAAGTGGCAAAAGTAACAAAAGCGATGGAAATTTACTGACAGAAATCTGAAAAACAGTGAACAGACAAATGTGGAAATTCTTGTCAACATTCAGCAACGTTCCCGAAACGATGAGAATTTCAATCAATTCGAGAATGCCTGATACATTTCAGCACAAGTCTCTTCCTCCCTAATTTTTTTTTTTTTTTGCTTCCTAGCAATGCTGAGCCCTCTGACTCTGCTGGGCTGCAGCTCTATGTAGCCCAGCTACACCAAGAGTTCCCAATTAAATTGGCAAACAAGTAACTAACTACCCATTTAGGGAAAGCAGACTTCTGGAACTCAAAACTACAGTGGCCCTTAAAGGACCCACCCAGACAACTGAACCCTGTGGCAGCCAAATTATCAGAAAAGCTCAGGTTCAAATGCGCATCAGCCCCCCCAATCTGGAAGAGTTTAGCTCCTATTTAAGCATAAAAATAAGGGGCAGATTCGCAAAAGTGTGGGACATCCAGTAGCTCCCCTGTGTCACCTACTGTTAGATTGTTAATAAAATAATAAAATAATCATAATAATTTATTATTATCCAGAAGACGGTCAGCAGGCTGTGCAGATAGGAGCTGAGCCCTCTTGACAATTTGGCCCACAATGAGAGAGAGGGCCTGACCTCTGGCACATATTTGGCACACGAGATACAAAGACTTCAGACAACCATTGAAACCTTGAATGTGATCCTACAAGGAGCAGCTGAATGTCTCCTGCAACATTTGAGCACCGACATCTCTTACTGAAGACAACTGCTGATCCCAAGCCCCGTGGATGAGCGCATGTGCCACACGTGATGTGTGCATGCGGACACGTGCACAACCCACATGCACGATTGTGGCGCGTAAGCAAATGTTCTGGGTCACTCCCAATAGGAATTTAATTGGGTCAGCCCCTTGGACTTGGGAGACCAGGGTGCAAATCCCATTTTAGTCACAGACTCACTGGATAGTACTGGGTATGTCACTATCTCCCAGCCTCAGTTTCCTATCTGTAAAATGGGAATGACAACTTACATCATAGATTGTTGTGAGGCTGCACTAGATAAGAATTGTAAAGCACTTTGAACCCTGAAAGTACTATATAAAGTAATTAATAATAATCTGGTTCGTTTTGAGGTACACATGTTGCTCAAGTACTAACACGATGCCATTACAGGTACTATTATACACCAGGGTGATAACCACGATGTAAAAGTTCATACAAACCAGTATCATCTCCCTGATGACAATTCTTTCTGTGACAGATTTTTCACAGTAACATCTGGCTCTCCAAACTGTACCCATGCCTTAGAAAAGGGCAGGAGAGATTTCACATGAGCTTGCTCTAAATCACCATGAAGACAAAGTAGTTCCACTCCCACCCAAGTCATTGGCTCCTCTCCTATATATCTAGCCTGTATTTGCTCAGTCTGTATCCGACTTGTTACATGTGTGAGCAAGGGCCCTGTGTGGCCCAAAATCCTGCATATTTTCACAACCACAGTTGGTCTAATAAAAGATATCCCCATTTTCTACATTTGGGACTAGCATGGCAACCATCCTTTCTCTCTAGATTAAATTATCACGGACCTCCTCATTTTGTCTCATATTTCGGAGTAAAATTAAAAGTAATTTAATTTGAAAGGCAGCAATTTATGCCTTACAAAGGAAAGAACATCTTTCCTGTTAATAATGGCTCTTATCCGCCTTGACGGGGGCTGCAGCAAAATGCTCTGCTCTGCTCTCTCTGAAACAATGATTCCATTCACCTCTTCTCTTGTAGAGGCTGGTGAACCTGTTCTCTGAAAGAAATATGGCCATGATCACTCAGGAAATATTCAAGATGATTGGCATGGTGTATCAGATAAAACGTATACCCACACAATCACTGCTTTAAAAAGAAAAGACGGCATCCAGTCCTCAAACCACTGCACCGTCATAAGCCATGGAACTGTACCAGAGAAGTTTTTTATAAGGGTAACAGGGATGAAAAAATCTCACTTCACAGATTTCCAAAATACAACGAACAGCTCCATCCCAGATCTGGCATCTCCCAAATATTTATTTTCATATTCTTAGCAGCACAGATGCTTAATTGATGAACAAGTATAAACAGGGAGGTTAGGTTGCAAAATCCAATCTTTCTCTCTCACACACATACACACACTGGATTATTTATTTTAATTATATTTTACTGGGTTGGATCCTGTCCTCAGTGAAATCAATGGCTCAGCTCCCGTTGATTTTTTAATTCCTAAGAATAGCACACTCTGTCTTCATTTTGCAAGCAACAGCTAAAGTACAGAAGCTGCCATCAGAAAAGACCATTTCTTAACAGTTACTACACGGCCCCATTAGACACACCACACAGAATATCTACCTGAACCTGGCTGGGACAGAAGACTCGGCCTGAGAACATTTGTGTGATGTGTTGCAGACTTGCAGTCTCTATCACTGCTTGTTTTTAGACAAGTGCGTCCCTGCCCATTACCCACCCATTGCCTATTGCTCTGGGACATGCATGATGGGTGGGAAGGCATTTGCCTAAAAACACCCACTGTGGAATGCCCAAGGAAATGGTTCATTCCCAGGTGTGCTACACAACTAAAGACACTGATTGGCTGAAGGCACTTGCAGTGGTGTCAGGTGACCAGATAACCCGGTTGATATAAACCTGGCCTGGTGACCTGGTTGAGAGGATCACAAGGAAGAGAGTAGAGAGAAAATCTAACTTTTCTGAGAAGTCACTTCAAGGAACAAGGGTCGGAGCAAGAGAGCTTGTGGGAGGAGTTGGAGTGTGGCTTTGGGTGAAAACAAGCAGCACAGCAGCCACCCATGCCTGAGTGGGTGTACACCAGGCCCAGGCCCCCATGTTCATGGATTTTCCCCATTGATGCCAATGAGGACAATGCAGTGAACACGAGTCCCTAACTGGGACATTTAATAGGTTTCTCCTGACAGTGGGGGTAGCCCAGGGAACACCGGGTGGGCTAAGGCATACCTACATGTTGGCATGCAAGACAACTGTTTATTGAAGGTGTCGGCCAGGTTAGGAGGCAGTAGGGGTCCAGGGAGACAGCTGCAAGGCAGTGGGGCCGGAAAGGAGGGAGGCTGTGGGGCTAGGAAGGAGGTAGCAGAGCTCCAGAGAGGCAGTTCTGAAGTAGCAGGCCAGGGGAAGGGAGCCGGAACGGTGGCAGGCAACAGCCCAATTTGTGAGCTGTAAATGTGCATGACACACCCACACCCTGTGTGTTTGATATCAGTACACAGAGGATGTGGGTGAAGGTAACACAATACACACAGCTGGGCTCACAAATCTCATTTGTTATCACTCTTTATTGGAGACATGGAACTACTGTACTCCTTACAAAATGAACTGCCCTGAGGAGGGGGGCATTTCTCTGTGAACGTGAGGCCCAATCTGGGGCAATGGCAGAAAGGGCAATGTAGCTGTTTACCACTTGGTAAATGTTAACTCCTTACTGTTGACCACTGTATTCCTTTTCACACTGTGTGCCAACTTATCATCACTATTTCTTTACCGGGATAGTCATAGGCAAGGGCGCCACCCCACCAAGCACTGCACAGACGCACACCAGGAAGTCTCATATGGCCCCATACGCTTACACTCTCATTAATCCCACTCAGATACATCTATCTGTCCAACTAGCGATGGGCAAACGCGGTTTGTAAGTTCGGAGTTTGGCCCAAACTCTGCCTGTTCAGACAACCAAACTGAACTTCCGAACTGAACGCTCGAACTTCCGAACAGTTCGGAAAAGTTCGGATGAGTTTCGGGGTGGGAAAAACATGACTTTGGGTGGGAAAAATGTGACTGGAAGAGGGAGGCAGCTGAGGAGCAGACTTCCTGGCACCAGGGGTGGACACCAGGGGTTGTTTCAGGGCCAAAAATACCAATACTGAAAAAATTTCGGTTTCGGTACTGGTAGCACTTTTTTGAATGTTCGGTCAAGTTTGGACTAACCGAACTCCACCGAACTGAACAGCCGAACCTGAACTCGGGTTTCGAACTGAACGACCCAATGTCCAAACATTCGAACATCCGAACGGTGTTCTGTTCGCCCATCCCTGTGCCCAACCCTGGTGCTTTGCCTGGAGACGTGCTATGAGTGGAACGGCAGAACTCAGCTGTAGATTGGCAAGGATGGAAATGAACTATTCCCATGTCCGCATGACAAGGCATTTCCTTGATTTGCTAATTTCTTGTTTTAACTTCTGCAACCTCGTCCTCACCAGAAGCTCATTCATTTCTGGGCTTGAAGTCCATGCAAACACAAACACTAGACAGTCTTCCTTTCCTCCCAGCCTGCTGCTCTCCACGAATCTGCTTTTTCCTCTTCATCTGTATTCAATTCAGGTTTCCCCACTGTGTTTTCTACACATTTCATAACTCCGTCTTTTTCTTAACAACAACATCAATCAATCAATCAATCAATATTTATGAATATGCCGCACTTCGCTGCCAAATGGCACTCACTTTACAACATTATCAACTACAATAAAACTCTATGGGAGCAATCCACTGGCCCGTGTGCACTGCCCGCTACACACCTGCCTGGGCCAGAACACACACATTGCAGGCGTGCATGCACACAGTGCGCACAGCACAGCCACGCACAGCAAAGGCACAACCCAGGCCAGCCCAACCCCCTGAGCCCACACACCTGCGGCCTGGCTTCTGCTTCATCCCCTAGGCTGTAGGCTGTGTGGGCTTGGGGGGTTGGGTAGGCTCGGGTTGTGTCGCTGCCGCACACAACTGTATTGTGCATGCTGTGCACATGAGTACCTGCAGCGTGCACATTTTGGCCCATGCACTGCGCATGCAGATGACACATTCTGGCCCAATTGCCAGCTGACTTAAGGTGTGATGGTGGGATCCCCAAACAGTGGGTGGCATCTTTGCACAGATAGCCAGTAGGGTGAGGTTCCAGGAGTAGGGCTCAAATATATCCAGGGCTTATGTCGTTTGGGGCTTTAAAAACTAGCATCACAATTTTAAATTCAACATGTCACTCTACAGGCAGCCAGTGAAGAGAACTCAGGGCTGATATGATCAGGGCTGCCCAAACCAGTAAACAGTCAAGCTGCCGCATTCTGAACAAGCTGCAACTGATGAAGCAGCACAGTTGGTAGCCCATAGAATAGGGAAATACAAAAATCAAGCCTCGTAAGTCACTATGGCATGGGTTGCCGAGGTAAGGTCAGTCTGGGATAAGTACAGGTGCAGATTATGCAGGGAAAACATTTTCGAGCCACATCCGATACTAGAGTTTTCATGGACAGAGCATGGTCAAAAATGATGCCGACCTTCCTTACCTGGCCAACAACCTTGTAGGAGTCCTGGAAGGAATCCAGGACCAAAACTAGGGATGAAGTTTTTATGAGGATCTTGTCCAAAAACAAACCAGACTCTTTCACAGGTAGATGAGTTTCAACGTTTTACTTAAGTTCAAGAACAAGATACAATGAATGAATGAACAAAAAAATAACAGTATGATTGAGTATAAATGATAAACAAACAAGAGAAGGATGATAAGGTAAATAATGGTTACAGAGTAATAAGGATTTGGCATAAAAGGAAACGTAAAGAAAAAAATCCTAATTACTAATTGATTACTAATTACTAATCGCTGGCTAGGGGATCAGTACAAGGCTTATCCAAACTAAGGTCGCTTTCAGACTCTCCCCCACCACCNCTTTCAAACCTTCCCCCCCCCCCCCCATATTCTGGCTGCGGTAGGGAATGCTCAGCCAGGATATAGGTGGGGTTTGGCCAGTCTGAAAGTCCCCGCCCCGTGGCTTTGCTGGCAAACACCCACAGAGATACAGCACAGGATTTCCTGCTCTGTATCACTGCGGGTGTTTGCCGACAAAGCCATGTGGGGGGGGGGGGGATTTCAGACTAGCAGCACCCCGCGCATATTCTGGCTGTGCATTCCCTCCCGCAGTCAGAATATGCACGGGGGTGGGGAGGGGAGAAGGTCTGAAAGTGGTATCATATTTGTAGCCTCTGCAGATGGGTGCCTTAGTAAGTGAGGAACAGAGAGGCTGGTGAGCTGCAGAGAGGCTGGTATTAATGGTCTTATCACTAAACTAATGCCCTTTTCTAATGGGTGCCAGTATGTGGGGGGATGGGTGGAGGAGGTGGCGGGTGGGTGGCCTGTCGCATGGACACTCACCCTCCTCCACCCATCTCCATGCATGTAGCATTCGCCATTGGTGCCCATTGCTCCATGCATGGGCGATGGGTGGAGCACAGGAGTGCACACGCGTTCCCACCCACCCAACACAGCGATCACATGGACGCACCACCACCACCACCCACGAACCCACACACGTGGGCGAGAGGGGAGGTCTTCATGCAAAAAGGGCCTAAAACTATGTTTTTTCCTCATATAGAAACAAAGGAAGCAAATACCATTTCACACAATATCACCCGACTAGGTCAGGTTTGCAAGGAAAAAAAGTAACTTCATCACCTCGAGGCTGGACTACTGAAACACGCTCTACTTGGGGCTTCCCTTGTGCCTGGTTCGGAGGCTGCAGCTAGTGCAGAATGCGGCGGCCCGTCTCCTTTTGGGGACGGGTCGTCGTGAGCACATAACACCGGTGCGCCGGGCTCTGCACTGGTTGCCAATAGCGTGCCGAGCCAGATTCAGGGTGTTGGTATTGATTTACAAAGCCCTTCACAGTCTCAGCCCCTCATACCTCAGGGACCGCCTCACCCTCCGTGCCCTGGAGCGGCTCCTTCGGTCTGCCGGGGGTGCTTTCTTGGGGGTCCCCCGTGTTAAGTGGGGGGCCACAATGGAGAGGGCATTCTCGGTGGCCGCGCCGCGCCTTTGGAACTCCCTACCAGAGGAAGATCGCCTGGCCCCAAGCCTGTTGGTATTTCGGCGAAGGTGTAAAACCTGGCTGTTTGCCCAGGCCTTTGGGGAGGGGGGGAGGGTGTACTTGATTTTTATCTCCCCTACCCTATTTATTGTTTTATGTATCCCAGGCCCTGTTCTTAATATTTACTATTTGATATTGTATTTTATGTGTTTTAAATTGTTTTATATTGTTGTGTTTTATGATTGGAAGCCGCCCCGAGCTGTGTTCAGGAGGGGCAGGGTATAAATGGAATAAATAAATAAAATAAATAAATATAAGCTGGTTTTAGCGAGTTCTGTGGTTTGCAACTTGTCCTCAGATTGATCTGTGCCAGTTACAAGTTGCACGCTTCTGACATCCTTCCTTGGGCCTAAAAATCCCGTTATCTTCAACTTAGCATCACTCATGCCAAGTCAACTTAATTCAGGTCCAACCAGGCCCTACAAGCCCTTATAATATCTTAATTTTATTTTATTTTATTTATTTATTTATTTATTTTCATTTCTAACCCATCCCTCTCGCCAATGGTGTCTTGGGACGGTGAACAATATGAACAATAAAACAACAATATAAAAAATGATATAAAATACATATTAAAACAGTAGTAACAATCCGAAGTTGTCACAAAACACTACCCACCAATCCTAACTAAACCATCCCTCCCTCACAGAAGACAATAGGAAGCCAGTGCAATGTCTGGAACACTGGATGAATGTGCTCCCTGCAGCCCATCCCAGTTAGCATGTGGGCCGCTGCATTTTGCACCAGTTGCAGTCTCTGGACCATCACCATGGGCAGTCCCACATTATAGAGCGCATTACAATAGTCTAGCCTCAAGGTGACGAATGCATGGATGATGGTGGCAAGATCAGAATCCGAGACATATGTAATTGGCAAAAGCCGCTTCTGGCCACAGCTGACACTTGCAAATTCAGTCACAGCTGTGGATCCAGGAGCGCCCCTAGGCTCCACACAGATGGAACCAATGGAGGATGGACCCTCCCCATAATGGGGTTTCCCCTCTCCCCAGAACACCTGTTAACAGGAGACCCCCTTCCACATGTGACTATTGGGGAGTCAGTACCCCCAATATACCCTCGATTCTTAAATTTAGGGGAATTAGCCAAATTAGTTGAACTAGGGTCCCTAAGGATCAGTTTGAGGTTCGATACGCACCACAGTCAGGTTACGTACCCTCCCCAAAAGTAAAGGAAGAGAGGGAGACAAACATTTAATAAAAAGGGAATGTTTATTTGAAAGGGACATCAAAGAAAACACACAATGGGATACACACACACACATATACTAATCAGCACAGCCCCGGTCTGGCTGGTGGTTTACAGAGGAAACACAAGTGGCGGTGGGGAAAATGAAAGTAATGTGGGGAGTGAGGGAGGGGAGACACCGGGGAGACACACACACAAAGAGAAAAGAGTGAGAGCGAGGGAGAGAGAAGCAAGAGGGGAAGTCAGGACCAATGGTTACATCTCCTTGCCACTGAAAAGGGGACAAGCGGCCCGCGGATCCAACGAAGTTTGGTGATGAAGGGAAGGGGCAGGCCAAAGTCTGGGAGACCCCTTAAGACACAGACATCCACAGGGGGACGAGGGACCCGCATGTGTTTGCATCCAAAGCTTTCTCAATTTCAGAGGGGGAGCGAGGAGCAGTTATAGGGTTAGGATTTGGATAAAGGATTTGGGATAGGCTCAGGGGGGCCACAATTTTTTATTGTTGATACTTTGCTTTTGTAAGTCGCCCCGAGATGCCATGGCACAAGGGAGCAACTAAAAAATGAAAATAAATAAATAAATAAAATAAATAAATAAAATAAATAAATAGGCTCATAGGGAGGACAAAAGGGATTCCAGGTGTGGGTCCAGGCATGACAAAGGGAAGCTGCATATGGGGGCTGAGAGTACAAAAAACCACATCTGGGTGTGAAAGGAGAGAGGGCCGGGTGTGTGTCCAGGTACAACAAAGGTAAGATGCATACGGTAAACAGACTGGAGCTGAGGAGACATAGGACACATCTAGGCATGAAAGGGGAGAGGGTTCAAGTGATTTGGGGATGGAAGGGAATCATGAGGGGAGCCCTAGGCTAAAGGGCGATACCAAGGTACATTTCCACCGATTGGGTGTGGGGGTGTTGGCTTGTGTGAGGGAAATATAACGTGCTTTAATTTTCCATGCCTTTGAAGCCATTGCTGATCCAAGTTCTATTCACCAGTGGTTTCTTAAAGCAGGGAGGAGGCCCTTCCTTAACTGCTCCGTACTTACTCAGGGCTTCCTCTACTTAATCACCTTTTCCAAGGGCAGACTGGTTTTTGCATGAAGGGGCCTTTCCCCCCTAGGCTACATTGAGGCTCGGCCCTGACCCTGCTCAGGCTCCCCCTGCCCACCGACCCATGTCCCAAGTGGCCTTGCCGAGCATTGGGGGGGGGGAGGCTGTCTTTGGGGGGAGAATTCTGCGTCTCTGGCAACACACCAACCCCACCCACCAACATCACCTCTGTTTCGTCAGGATTGAGTTTCAATTGGCTGGACCTCATCCAGTCCCACACAGTGGCCAAATACTGAGACAGCAATGAGGCTGCAGGGCCTGGGTCAGTTGAAAAAGATATATACAGCTGGGTTTCATCTGCGTATTGATGGCAGAGCACCCCCTAACTGTGCACGACCTGCCTAAGTGGCTGCATGTATACATTGAATGGGAGAGGGGACATAATAGAACCCTACGGGACACCACATGGGAGACCACCAGGGGATGATGTACAAACCCCTAGAACCACCCACTGAGATCTTCCTGCCAGGTAGGAACAGAACCAATGTAAAACGGTGCCGTCCACCCCGGCCAGGTCCCATAGACGAGTCACCAACATCTCATGATTCACTGTATTAAATGCTGCTGATAGATCAAATAGAACCAGCAGGATCATATGACCCTTATCTAGCTCAACCAGGAGGTCATCGACCAAGGCCACAAGTGCACTCTCCATGCGGTAACCCAGATGAAAGCCAGACTGCGCAGGATCCAGAAAACCAGTGCGATCTAGATGCACCTGCAGCTGCCAGGCCACTACCCATTCATTAACCTTCCCTAAAAAGGGAAGGTTAGAGAAAGGTTGGTAACTCGCCAGGGCACCAGCATCAAGCGATGGTTTCTTGAGAAGGGGCTGGACCACAACCTCCTTGAGGCAGTCCAGGACCCTCCCTTCCTGAAGGGAGGCGTTGATCACCCTGGCCAGCACCGGACTCAGTGTCTCCCTGGTGGCCTTAACCAACCAGGATGGGCAAGGATCTAATTCACAAGTTGTAGCCCGAACAGACCCCAGCACATCCACTGCCTCAGCAGGTGTCACCAATTGAAATTCATCACACAAACTCAGACCAGACAGGGCATTCCTAACCTCTGGCTCTGCTATTGTCTCCAAAATGGTGGAGTTGAAGTCATGCTCAATGTGATATTAAGAATCATATCAGTTTACTCTTAGTAACTACTACTGGTTACACACACACACACACACCGTTGGCAGGACCTGACTACAGAGGCCCATTTCCTGAATAAGGTGGCTTGGGCCTTGGTACAACCACATAAGGGAGTCTACAATGTGTTATTTGCAACAATCCAAGCTTAAGCATTCTCCTATCAAAATTAAGAATAATAAAAACAATTCCATAGGCAATTATTCCCGCTTTCCATCCAAAAGGAAACTGCCAATATTTCCTCATGGCAATTCACTAGATCATTTAAAATAGTACTAACTGGCCATGCTATGCTGTGGCCCCTTTGCAACTCCAGGTAGTGACACAGGTTCAGCACACCATTTATATGTGCCATGCGGGAATGTCACATGTTGTATTTCAGCCTGCAGTTTCTCTTGCTCACATGTGACCCACCAATTTCCACATGCGTTGAAACATAACTTTCCCTCCATATGATAACATGGGAACTTCAAAACATCATAACATAAAATCTACAAAATGAATTTTAAAAATCCAAACTCAGGAAATCATTACAATGCACACTTAAATTTTCTGAGACCTCAAGACACCTTCTGACAAATAACTTTAAACACACTTTTCTGCATCAGGAGAAAACCCCCCTCTCCTCTCAGAGTAAAAACAACCATGATGGCCAGCTGCTTGCCGCCTGACCCAACTCAGGTCAGGCAACTGCGGCGGACAAGGACCAGGTCTGAAGCTCCCCTGCCCTGGAAGTTTGCAAAAGCCTACATGTGAACATTTTTCGGTAACAATATAAGACCTATTTATCTGGTCGGACATTTGATGGGTGGGGATAGGATCCAGGAAGTTGTTTTTAGAGAATTTTATATTTTATCCTTTGAAGCAGTATGTTTTTTTGTTTTTTTCCCCCTTCATTTTATATGATACCTGCCCTGAGCCTTCAAGGAAGGATGTGTTAGAAATCTAAATAAATAAATAAAAATCACCTGGCTACCCACCTATTGCTGTAGCTAACCCAGCAACAATGACTATGTGCCACTCTACATTTGTTCTATTTCATATTAAACTAATTGGTGCTGGGTGTGTGTGTGTCTGACCCAATTCTCACTGGCTCAATAGTAAATCTCACATATATTTTAATGGGGATAGAATTGAGGTCTTGGCCTATAAATCCTATAGGGTGAGATCTGTTATCTCTTGTTGCAGTTCACCTATTGGAGGGTATTGTGAATAGATAGGCCTCTAAAAGGTTTATGGAAAGCAACAACTTCCATTGTAGTCACCATAGAAGCTGGTCCAATAAAAGATAATATAATATCTGAGCTACCTTGTTTCCATTTGAAAGCAATAACAGTAGCATGCAAAGCCAGGCAGTGATACAGAAGGGTTGTTTAACTGTATCACAGTTACAGAACTGTACTCAGGGTTGATTGAAATAACATTGTAGTCATAGAGAAAAAGATAAAAATAAAACTAGCCTAAGATATATTAGTTCTTCTCATAGGACAAGCCTCTATATTTTCCCTTCCCCTTTGGGGAAGGGGGGTAGGGGGTTGGGAGGGTATTTTTATTGCCTTTTTAGGAATTTTAATATTATTTTAGTTTTATGTATTTTTTTGTATTTTTATATGTTGTTGCCGCTCCGAGCTGCCATTGTGCAGGAGGATGCGGGGTAAAAATGTAATAAATAAATAAATAAAAATATTTACATTAAGCAAGAGGGACGTTACAACTAGCATAGTATAACCTTAGTTCCACACATTGACTGTCCAGTTCCACTGAAAATGAAAATGGCACAGAATTTCGTTTTCAGCCCTACTTTACAACCCCAAATCATCTCAGCAACATCTTGGGATACTGCTGGTCTATTTTGGATTACTTCTAGTAGCTGTCTAATAGCACCTATTGCAGTATCCTCCTCCTTTACTGTGCCTGTCTATTGCCTCCTCTTTCAAATGATTCCCCGCGCACTTATTCCGTTTTTGCAGTGTAATCAGAAATTCATTTAATTCCTGCATTGAGTACAAGCCAGGATTTAGGAAACCTCTGGATGGTGCTAGGAGGTGGCACTGCCCAGGGCCTGTGAACGGCCAGAAGTCTGAATAAATCTATTTATACATTTTGATATTCACTATGTCCAAGTCCTGTCTCTTCTGTACCATAAAGGACCTTCATTCTCACTTTTAGACAAGTGCCTTCCCACCCATCACCCACCCTTCATGCATGTTGCAGGGCTTCATAGGGTGCCAATGCAGCCCTGCAACATGAATGATGGGTGGGTAATGGGTGGGGAGGTGCTTGTCTAAAAACACCCTTAGTTTCCCATTACTAATCAACAATGTAGTACTCCTCAGAACATAGGAAATGCCATACTGGGTCAAGACCAATGGTCCATCCAGCCCAGCATCCTGTCCTCTGTAGTGGCCATCTTCCATTGCTTCAGAGAACAGTGTAACAGGTCATCATGGAGTGATCCATTTATTGTTATTTACTCCCAGCTGCTGACAGTCAAAGGTTACATCTTCTGAACAACTTTACCCCTAGCCAGTTATGGACCTATCCTCTAAGAACCTATCCAACTTACTACCTGTTCCTGCTCTTGCATTCATGTTAATAATCAATAATTGCATCATGTCTGCCTCATTCGGGTAGAAAGCGCTCTGGAGCAGCACTAGACATACCTCCACCACCGTGCAAACAGCAGACAATATGACTATTTTTATTGTATATTATAAGCACCACTAACCACCAGAATGCTAATTACAGGTCTCTGCATTTCTCTAAGGGCCATGTCTGCTTGCAGCACTTGGCCCATAATTCATCCGACTGCACCACACATGCCAACGGGCTGATGAAAGTCATGGGGAAGCACAGACTGGGCTTGCCCCTACATGATTTTGTGGCACCCACTTGGGATCCAGGAAAATAAAGAGGTGGTTGATGCTCCAGGGTTTTCCAGAATGAATTATTACACTTGATGCCTCTTTGTGAATTGTCCTCCATATCTAGCGGAGGTGGATTTTATGAGCGAAAAATCTTATCTCAAACTTTCCAGGGCTGGGTTAGATAGTGTTGGCCTTGTGCTGCTTTGCTTGTGATCTAGATACAACTTCCATGGATTGTAATAAGTATTGCATTATAGGAAGGAAGAGATTCAGGCCAAATATGAAAAGCCCCAAGAGTGAGAAGTACGGTATAAAACAGGTGGGTAGACTAATGATCCAGTGCAGAACTTCCTATACAGCAGAAGGTTCCCACATTTCTGCTCCCTTGCCCTGAGCTCAGCTCCTCAGTACTTGCAGGTAGGAATTGGATCTAGTGTCCAGATCCAGGAATTGGAAAGTGGGGGGACACACAAAAACCAGTTGCGGACCATGGGTTTCCCACCCTGGGCCTAATGCATTAAAACTTTGTATTCCTTTTCTTTCCATTTCTTTCAGAAAATCTTCGTTCATATAGCCAGGTGCTATTTCTGTTCAAATACCTGACTCTGACACCACTGCCAAAGCACATTTGCTGTAAAAATGCATCCTTCTTATTTTTTACAGATATTCAGCTGGAGCTGTTACATATGTTCTTGCAGGAATTTATCATGTGCCCCTTATCACTTTCAGGTGGGCAACAAAGAACAGATTTTCTTCTGCTTTCTCTCAAAAACATTTTTGTGTGTGCTTGCATCTTTACATTTACATATTCTTCATTAAATAGAATTATGTTTGGATGTGACATTTCTGTCCAGTTAAGGGGAAAAGCTTTGAGAAACAAATATCCTAGATGGCTATTTACAGAAGTGACAGAGATGGATTTCACAGCTATGTTGACTCCGGGTAATTTCAGATGTAACGATACAATGGTCAACCACAGTGAACCCCCTGTGGTGGCCGTTTGTACCATTACGTCTAAAGGATTCCCGCCAGATGTTCACTCCAGTGAATCACTGGCGGGAATAGAAATGACCATGATTCTGGACCTCCGGCCGCCCAGAGGTCCAGAATCGTGGTGGGGTCGGGCCCCAACTGTGGTTGGATTGGCTATGATCCGGGATGGGCCGAAGGTAACATCTGTTACCTTCAGCCCGGCCAGATAGTGGGACTGACCACAGGATGGGATCGGGCGCAGTGGCCGGATTGGCTGCTGCGCCCTCCCGTCTCCCGGAGGGAGGGTGGCCAGGGGAGTTCGGGGGGGGGGGCAGGGCTGTGTTGCCACATGTCGCGCTGGGCAGCCTCACCCCCTCCCTGATCCCCAGTGAGATCAGGCTGGCACATCTAAAGGACGGCCAGAAACAGATCCTGGTCCATGGTTCAGCGTGGCAGGCCTGATGGCCCGGTATGGCTGAAATTACCCTCCATTGAAACAAAAAATAGTTGGGGGTCAAGATTTTCAAAGGGGCTAGCTGAATACCCAACTTGAGCTGCCTTAAGGAGGCTTGATGTTCAGAAATCTCTGAATATGGTAAAAGGTGAAAGAGAGGGCAAATTACTTGGGATAAAATAAAAAATAACTCAAAGTTTCACCATTGTTTAAAGCAGAGGTTCCCAATCTGTGGGTCAGGAGAGTTGCTCTGCTCTGCTCTGCATGTCTTCCTTGCTGTCGGCGGAGGGGGGTCATCATAGGATTATATTTAAGCCTCAAAATGGGGCCATGCAGGAAAAGCTTTGAGAATCTCTCCTTTAAAACAGTCTGGAAGTGCATTTTTAAAAAGACTGCTAATTTAAAAAAACAAAAAACATTTCTAAGTCACACAAAAACCTGTCTCCTCTCCCCGCTCCCTCACCGCCCCCTCCTCCCCCTCTCTCCTCTCCTCCTTCCTTCATGCCTCCCTGAAGGAAATCTCCTCTTTGCTCTCTTCTTCCAACCCCTCCACCTACCGATCGACCCAATCCCCTCCCGCCTCCTGACCTCCATTGCTCCCACTGTCGCCCCCTGCTTTACATGTTATTAATCTCTCCTTCTCCACTGGCTCCTTCCCCTATGCCTTTAAGCATGCCACTGTCTCTCCCATCCTCAAAAAGTCCACCCTTTATCCCTCTAGTTACCGGCCGATCTCCCTCCTTCCCTTCACCTCTAAACTTCTGGAACAGGTCGTCTACTCCCACTGCCTGGACCTCCTCTCTGCCAACTCCTCCCTGAACCTTCTCCAATCTGGCTTTCACCCCCTTCACTCCACTGAAACTGCCCTTGCCAAGATCAACAACGATCTACTTGTCGCTAAATCTAAGCACCTTTACTCCATTCTTGTCCTCCTTGACCTCTCCGCTGCCTTTGACACTGTCGACCACTCACTCCTACTGGACTCTCTTTGCTCCCTAGGCTTCTGCAGCTCTGTCCTTGAATGATTCTCCTCCTACCTCTCTGACCGCTTCTTTAATGTGTCTCTTCCCAATTCCAACTCCTCCTCCCTCCCCCTCTCAGCTGGGGTTCCCCAAGGCTCTGTACTGGGCCCTCTCCTCTTCTCTATCTACACCCTGTCCCTTGGTAAACTCATTGCCTCCCACGGCTTCCAATATCACCTTTATGCTGACGACACTCAACTCTGTCTCTCCACTCCTCTCTCTCCCCTTCTGTCCAAGCTCACCTCATCAACTGTCTCTCTGATATCTCCGCCTGGATGTCCAGACGTCAGCTCAAGCTCAACATGACTAAGACTGAACTCATTATCTTTCCTC
>QEPC01007481.1:1499331-1536085 GCA_003113815.1 Sphenodon punctatus
CCCCAGCTCCTGTCTCTCAGATTGTAAGCCCTAGGGGCAGGGACCGTGTCTATTTTATTACTTTGTAAAGTGCCAGGTACACTGCTGGCGCTATATAAATGTTTGTTAATAATAATAATAATAATAATAATAATGGCTAGCCGATTCTTAGTGTGACATCATGCGCTAGTAGTAGTAGTTAGGAGCTGCTTAGACACCTCCTTCTATGGGGTGTTTTGTTAAAACTCAAATTGGTCCTAGTAAAAGAGAAAAATATATAAAACAAGCAGTTAAGTGAAATTTAAAACTTTATTTTCTATTTCTGGTGGGATTCACTGTACACATCTGACAAACAAGGTGCAGTACCTTAAATCTGGTTCTTGTTACTTTCTGTCAGCCAAATGTGGTTTCCATACAACTGGTAAAACAGAACAAATTAGAGCTGAACAGCTATCTTAAGTAAATAATTGGTGCAATTGGTAACCAAGACCACAATCCAAAAACCACTTACTCTGGAGAAATCCCATTGAAGCCCTGTGGCCTTAGACTACACAGTATAATAGGATATGTTTAACTTATTTTCTCTTGGTTGTGATTTCCAACTAACTATTTTAGTACTTAGTCTCTCTCTCTCTTTTAACTACAGCTGCCAGTTATGATCTTGTGGTGCAGAGTAACTTCCCTGAAGCTCAAACTATTAGATGTAGAATTATAAAGCAGCTCACAAGATTTCCTTCCCTGTCATCACTTCAGTCCTGGCTGAAAGCAGACCACAAAACAGGCAGCAAGGAATTCCTGAATTCTCACAACAGCTGGGCCAATGGCTTTGCTGTTATTGCCTTCTGCAAATTTTTGTGTATCCCACACTCGACAGTTAGGATCAATATCCTGAGCACCGACTGCTCTACAGAAAGCCAGTGGGAATTAGGAACGGTCACTATCTCAGTATACTAAGCACAATTCGTCTCAAATTCGGCAGCCCAATTTGGACATCAAGAACAAGAATCCCTTTTTTAATATTGTGATTTTTCTCTCTTTGTGCATCAGTTCTCCCTTCTAAAGAGGGGGAGAATATTTGCCTGCCTCATAAGGGTGAGGATGGGGGTGGGGAGATTGACATTTAAAAGAGCTTTATTGTATGCAAACCGTGTGAATACATTCTGTTATTACAAAATATTAACTAAGTCACCCATGTGCCCTATTTTAACACAAATTATATCAAAAAGTTATAAGGACTAAGGCTCATGTGTATTAACTTACCCAACATTGCATATGATACAAATAATTATGGTTATGTTTTACAGCTTAATAATCATTGCTATAGTTTATAGATTTCCCACCCTTTAAATCAACATCTCTTCCCAAAATATGCAGGTCTTCTTTTTGTTTTACTTTTTCTCTCCCTTCAGTGAATGACAACAGAAAAACTGAAATATTGAATACTTTTGAAAACCCAACAATTACTCAAAAACAACTAATGAAACAACTTCAAACTTCTTGGAGCTATTCTCTGCTAGACTGAGGCTGAGCATGGGAAGTTTCCCCACCAATTAAGACTTTTTTTTAGAAAGATAAGTGCCTATGAAAATGGTGTTATAATGGAAGTCTTGCCACAACATCGCAGAAAACATGTCCAGGTGACTGTTATAATAAAAATGGCAAGCAGGGAGTGCTGCAGAAGCAGGCAGGTAGCTTTCTCACTATCTCACAGAACGAGCTATAGCTGACCTACACCACGTACTCTGAACTGAGATTAAGGGAATTGAAAGTACCGTGTTTAGGATGGCACTGGTGTCTTTTTACAAACAGATGTAGAGAAAAGCTCCCAAGGACCTGGGTCTGACATCAGAACAGCAAAAGGGACACCTGAAATAGATTAAGGCTAAACCCACTGACAGTTCCACAAACAGACTTTACAACATATAACCCAGTCCATTTCCAGCATCTGAGAATGTGCAGCAAATAGAACGCATTTAACAAGAACAAAGACATTAAACATCAAACATCCCTTTGCCTCTGAAAATTAATTGAGGAAAAAAACTCATAATCAGTTGCAGATTTGTTTCTGCTTAGCTAGCGTGACTCCACTTAATTAGCACACTGTAGTCTACAGCTCCGAGTTTAGTTCTCATCTTTGTCTTAGTCTGCAAGGAGGAGACAGCCGAAAGGTCAAAGGTGACATACGGAGGTCACGAAGGGCGTCGCTGTCTGCACATTAGCCAGTCAATAATAGAAGCCTCATGGCCCTTCCTAATAGGTAAGACTCAGACACACAGAAAACATGGGCTCCTTATATGCCAGACTAATTGTTTTGGAACAGTCATATGAATAAATAAATGTTCTTGTGCTGAGCTGACTTTGTAACATATTTCCCTTCAGATATAAAGACAACTAAATTCTAGTAAGGGAGAATGGAGGGGTGGAATAGATAGAGTATGCCTTTTCATGTCTCTTGAAAACCTACTGAGAGCAGGGAAAATCCTAGTCCAAAAGCCAGTGGCATTGATAGCTAGTTCGCAGTGGATGCACATAACTGTAACACTGCCCTTTGAGAGCCTCAATGAAATCCAGATTGCAGTACTAACAGACTGCTACATTAACAGAAGCATTGTTTCCATGACAGCAGAAGTAATAATTCCTGTCTGTTCAGCACTGGTCAGACCTCACCTGCAGTACTGTGTCCAGTTCTAGTTCTTGCCGCCTCATTTTAAGGACATTGACAAACTGAACTGGAGTGGGTTCAGAGAAGGCAACAAAGGGTAATTTCAGATGTTACGATACCACGGTCAACCACAGTGAACCCCCTGTGGTGGCCACGGTAGCGTAACGTCTGACAGCACCCAAAGAGATTCCTGACAGATGTTCACCCCAGTGAACCCCTGGCGGGAATCTCTTTGACCATGTTTTTGGATGCGTGGTGGGATCAGGCCCCAAGCGTGGTCACGGTGGCCACGATCTGGAATCAGCGGAAAGTAACGTCTGTTACTTTCCACTGGCCAGATCGTGGCCCAGACCACGATGCAGGATCGGGTGCAGTGGTAGGATTGGCCGCTGTGCCCACCCGTCTCCCGGAGGGCAGGCAGCCAGGGGAGCACGGGGGGGGGGCTTTGTGGCCGCACGTCGTGCCACACAGCCCCGCCCCCTCCCCGATCCCTGTTGGGAATCAGGCCGGCATGTCTGAAGGACGGCCGGACTGATTCCTCACCGGGATTCAAAACAGATCCCGGTGCGGCGTGATTTTACATCTGAAATCACACAAAGATGAGAAAGGGTCTGGGAAGCAAGTCTTATGAGCAAAGGTTGAAGGAACTGGTATGTTCAGTCTAACAAAGAGTAAATTAAGAGGAGACGTGTTAGTCTTCGAATATCTAAAGGGCTGCCAACAAGAATATGGAAAAAAAACCAGTTCTTCATTGTTACCGAGGGCAGGATTAGAAAATAATTAGCTCAAACTACTGGAAAGTAGATTTCGGTTGAATATCAGGGAAAAAAAACCTAACAGTAAGAGCTGTGAGGCAACAGAACAAGTTGTGTAGGGAGGTTGTAGGCTCTCCATTGCTGGAGGTTTTCAAAAAGCTATAGTCATCCTGCATCCAAGCGGGGCGTTGGATTAGATGGCCCTTGAGGTCCCTTCCCACTCCAAGGCCGCCGTCACACATTACCTGAGGAGGCAGGGAAACGTCTGTCAGACAAACCGCAACTGTGTTCTGACGGGAATTAGCGCACGTGAGAATACACTATTCCGCTCCGCGAGAACACCCATCACTGTAAAAGTACCATTTGGGGACCCTGTCATGCGCGAAAGCGGGATAGTGCATGCTCATGTACGCTGGTTTCCTCCATAGGAAAGTTGTGATTGCTCTGATGGAAGTTTCTCTGCCTCATGGATAATGTGTGAAAGCGGCCTAAGATTCTACAGTTCTACTCTCTGTACATGAATTAGGGTGAAGTGGGCAAAAATGGGCCAGCTGCTTGCTCCTGCAGCACGCCCTGCTGGTGAGCTGCATTATAGCAGTCACCTGGTAATCATCAGTACTTCCTGTATCACCAGTTTGCACTCATTTGCGGTTGGATGCTAGCACATGCCACAGCCTTTTAAAAAGGAATAACAGTTGCTGAATTAAAGCCTAAGTTTGGAGCACGTTAGTTTTTTGTGCACATCCTGTATACACCTTTGCTGTTTCCGCGTAGCCTTAAAAACCACAAGGCAGCTCTTCTGGATGATCTTGAATTAGTCTTAAATACAGTAGATTAATCCCATCAGTTCTCCTGTCGCTAATCAGCAAAAACAATCCTGCTTCCTGAAGCCTCAGCCCATTTCTCAGCTAACATTTAGAAGCAGAGAACAAAGAGTGTTTTTAAACGAGACGCCCCCCCACCATCCATGTTGCAAACCAAACATTTTAACTGGTGTGTGGGGAGGTGCGTTCCCCAAAACCATGCACTGGCCACCAACAAAGCACTCTGGGAAAATCTGGAGCGCCCTGTGCAGGTCAGGGTGGCTGCCTCCATGGATGGGCCGGCCATACGGGGAGCTGCTCGTGTGAAGCGCTCCCCACACACTTCCCGTGTGCGGATGCCCCACGTCTGTCCCGCACAGCCACAGACCCTCCCCTCCCCACCGCTCTCATTTAAAAACATCGGTATCGATATCAATATCGGTACTGTTTCAAACGAAGATTTTATTTTTGGTATCGGTATTGTTAGCAATTCCTGTGCACAACTAATACCTATCTAAATCTAAGGGAGACAGGGGAAGGGATAAGGAAAAGGTTAAAGTGAGGACTTTCCTTCATAAACTCTTGCAAAGCACAGCAATGTTTTCTAACATATTAAGTAGCATCAGAAATGCTGACACATTAGCTACATATGCCTAAAGACGACCTGCAGTCATGACAGCTGCATTTTTGTTTTTTAAGTGTTTTTGTTTGCTTCCTTGTTAGCAGCCCAAAGCATGCAAGATGTTTCACTGGTTCAATTCATGTATCTCAATAAGTTATTTGTAGCATTCATATAGGTCTGGGCTGCGCACATTTTGCAACAGGCTTGATCTAAGCTTGGGCATTTTCTGGAAGTAGTGTAAGCCTTTTTTTTTTGGTCAAACATTTGTCAGGTGGGGATAGGGGTTGAGGTACTGGTTTTAGGGGATTTTTACATGTAAGTATGCAAATTAATTAGCTCATTATGTAGTTCTATTTTTACTTGGTTTCATTGTTGTAACTTGCTCTCAGCCTTAGGCAGAAAGCAAGATATATGCTTTTAAATAAACAAACACTGAGTACCAGATTCTGACAAAGGGATGGAGGGCTTGGAATAAGTAGAGGATGCCTTGTTGTCTCGCTTGAAAACTTAGAGACAGTAGTGAGGATCCTGGTCAGGGACAGATTAAAAGATGCGCTGATTACTACCTACATACCTGCTCTCCTGCAAAAATCAGGGTACTGAAAACAACTAGCGGACACTCCATGAAACTAACCAGCAGCTGATTTAAAACAAAGGAGGAAGTACATTTTCACTCAGTGTGCAATTAACTTGTGGAACTGGTTGCCAGAGGATGCTGTGAAGGTCAACAGCATATCTCAGTTTTTTTAAAAAAAGTTCAGATAACTTCTTGGAGCTATTTGTCAATAGGATTAGTCAGTGAATGAGGCCTCTGATTATTGGGGGACTTGGGAGTAAATAGCAGGGAATGGATCACTCCATTAAGACCTATTGTGTAGTTCTCTGAAATGATCAACAGCGACTACTGTCTGAGACACGATACTGGGCTGGATGGATCATTGCTATGGCACTTTAGGGGTGTGCACTAGGCCCCCATGTTGTTTTTGTTTTTTGTTTTTGTTTTCATTATTAAAAATGTCGTTTTTGTTATTAACGACAATGAATGTCATTATAGTTTTCATTATCGGTTTCCTTATCGTTATCGGTATCGATATCAATATCGGTACTGTTTCAAACGAAGATTTTATTTTTGGTATCGGTATTGTTAGCAATTCCTGTGCACAACAAATACCTATCTAAATCTAAGGGAGACAGGGGAAGGGATAAGGAAAACTATCTATTATTTAATCAATTATCTTTATAACGATTCTAATCTAATCTATATGTCTATAATATATATCTATAACTAATCTATACTATCTATCTATCTATAATTTACACGGGGGGAAAAGGGCAGGCAAAGGGAGAAGATAAAGTGTAGGGTATGAGGAAGGAAAGGTATTGGTAATACAACGAGGGCTAGGAAGGATTTTTTATGTGCAAGCCCCACAGTTCTGTAAACGCAACCCGACAAGCAGAGCTCTCACAGAACAGAGAGAAAAAGTCTCAGCCTGGCCCTCCCATTATAAAGGGTTGCGGTGCCCTGCCCCAACTGATTGGTTGTGGGAGGCAGCAGGCATTGAACAATCACAAGGTACCATGAGACTGCTGGGGCCTGCTTGCGCTGCTCATTGGCCAGCGATACAGTCATCAGATATTGCTGAGCTGCTCGCCCCTCCCAACACAGGCACAGTTCAAGAGTTCAACCCTGTTTAGGGCTCTGAGATGTCCTCTCCCTCCTCCCCTCTCCAAATTTCCCTCCAAAACCAAACTGCCACAGCACTAATAATAACAACAATGATAACAACATTGTCATTTTCATTTTCGTTATTCTCAGTTGTTGTTTTAATTATCGTTATATTCGGTTGTCATTTTCGTTATTGCAATAACGAAAATGAAAATGACAATTTTTGTTATTGTTATCATAATAACGATAACGACATGCACACCCCATGGCACTTATGTTCTTGTGGCTAGTTAAACTATTAATGTGTGATTGCCTTTGCAATTAAGCAATAACAACAAAATATCAACATTTATTACGAGATTTAGGAGAGTTCATCAATGTGCACACATGCTGACTGACCCTGAGCATGGGGACTCACCTAAACTGAAAGGTCCAGGCTGCATTTATTATTATTATTATTATTATTATTAACAAACATTTATATAGCGCCAGCAGTGTACATGGCACTTTACAAAGTAATAAAATAGACACGGTCCCTGCCCCTAGGGCTTACAATCTGAGCGACAGGAGCTGGGGGAGAGACATAGGAAGGGGAACAGAGGGAGAGACAAGGGGTCTAACATTCATGAAGATGCGAGGTCTCAAGTGCACGTACTTGGCTTGGTTACGATGAGAATGACAGCAGGCAGGTCCATGTTGCAAGGATAAGGGTAAACCGATCGTAGGTATAGGAATAGTGGCTCAGCAGGATAAAGAGTCAGACAGAGCAGAGCGAAAGAGGTGAGTTTTAAGGAGAGATTTGAAGGTATGAAGGGAGGGGGCAAGGCGGATGTGGACAGGGAGGGAGTTCCAGGCATGGGGGGCAGCAAGTGAGAAGGGACGAAGGCGCTTAGGGGAGCAGGGAAGGCGTGGAAGGGTGAGAGAAGGGACAGAGGAGGAGCGAAGTGCACGGGCTGGAGTATGGAGGGCGATAAGTGCAGAGAGGTAGGGGGGAGCAAGGTTGTGAAGAGCTTTATAGGTGAAGACTAGGAGCTTGTGCAGGATTCGTTCAGGAAGGGGAAGCCAGTGAAGCGAAGAGAGGAGGGGCTGCACATGGTCGAAGCGACTGGCGAGGTAGATGACCCTGGCAGCAGAGTTTTGGACAGAGATGAGGGGAGAAAGGTGAGACCGGGGAAGGCCAGTGAGAAGGAGGTTACAGTAATCGAGGCGAGAGATGACCAGAGCATGAACAAGAGTTTTGGCAGACGAGACAGAGAGAAAAGGGCGAATCTTAGCAATGTTATGGAGGGAGAAGCGACAGGATTTAGCAACAGAGTCAATGTAGGGTTTAAAAGAAAGGGCTGAGTCAAAGATGAAGCCTAGGCTACGGGCTTGGGGGACAGGCAGGATGGTGACTCCATCAATAGTTATTGACAGTGAGGAAGGAGAGGAAGGATGAGGGGGGAAGATAAGGAGTTCAGTTTTAGCCATGTTGAGTTTGAGTTGACGTTGAGACATCCAGGTAGAGATGTCAGAGAGACAGTTGATGAGACGAGCTTGAACAGAGGGAGAGAGAGAGGGAGTAGAGAGATAGAGTTGAGTGTCATCAGCATAGAGGTGGTATTGGAAGCCATGGGAGGCAATGAGTTTGCCTAAGGATGAGGTATAGATCGAGAAGAGGAGAGGGCCAAGAACAGAGCCTTGAGGAACACCAACTGAGAGGGGGAAGGAGGAGGAGGTGGAGTTGGAGAGAGACACATTAAAGGAGCGGTCAGAGAGGTAGGAGGAGAACCAGTTATGGACAGAGCCACAAAAGCCAAGGGAGTGAAGGGAATCCAGCAAGAGTGAGTGGTCAACAGTATCGAAGGCAGCAGAGAGATCAAGGAGGACAAGAATGGAATAGAGATGTTTAGATTTAGCCACCAGAAGATCGTTGGTGATCTTAGCGAGAGCAGTTTCAGTAGAATGAAGGGGGCGGAAGCCAGATTGGAGGGGGTCAAGGGAGGAGTTGGAGGATAGGAAGTCAAGGCAGCGGGAGTAGACAACACGTTCAAGCAGCTTGGAAGCAAAAGGAAGGAGTGAGACAGGACGATAGCTAGAAGGGTCAGAGGGGTCAAGAGTGGACTTTTTGAGAATAGGAGAGACTGTGGCATGTTTGAAGGCAGAAGGGAAAGAGCCAGTAGAGAGGGAGAGGTTGATGATGTGCAGGAAGGAAGGGGCGACAGTGGGAGTAATGGAGGTGAGGAGGCGGGAAGGAATGGGATCAAGGGGGCAAGTGGAAGGGTTGGAGGAGGAGAGCAGAGAGGAGATTTCCTTAAGGGAGGCAGGGGAGAAGGAGGACATGAGAGAAGGAGGGGGAGGAGGGAGAGGGGTGGGAGTGGGAAGAGAGGAGTGGGAAGCGATGTCGAGGCGGATCTTGTCTATCTTGGAGGTGAAGAAGGAGGCAAGATCCTGAGCAGAAAGGGAAGAAGGAGGGGGAGGACAGGGAGGCTTGAGGAGGGAGTCAAAGGTAGAGAACAGGCGGCGAGGGTCCCGAGAACAGGACTCAATGCGGGAGGCATAGTAGTGTTGTCTAGCAAGGGAGATAGCAGAAGTAAGGGTGGAGAGACAGAATTTGAAGTGAAGGAAGTCAGCGTGAGAATGGGATTTGCGCCAGAGTCGTTCAGCAGCACGAGTGCAAGAACGGAGGTGGCGGATACTAGGGGTGAGCCAAGGACGGGGGTTGTGGGAGAAGGCAGGGCGGGAAGAGAGAGGGGCATGGGAGTCAAGTGTGGAGGAGAGAGAGGCGTTGAGAGCAGAGACAGCGGAGTCAGGGGAGGAGGAAGAGAAGACTGTAGGAAGAAGGGGAGAGAGAGAGGAGGCAAAGTCCAGGGGATCAATAGCTTGAAGGTCACGGAAGGGGCGTAGAGAAGGGGAAGAGGAGGGGGGACAGTGGGAAATGTTGAAAGAGGCAAGGAAGTGGTCTGATATAGGATGAGGATCGAAGGAGAGATCAGCGACAGAGCAGTTTCTAGAGAGGACAAGATCAAGAGAATGGCCATTAGTATGGGTGGGGGAGTTGGTCCAAAGGTGGAGGTTGAAGGAGGAGGCTAGGGAGAGGAAGCGAGAGACTGAGGGCTGAGATGGGTCATCAACATGAATGTTGAAGTCACCAAGGATGAGAGTGGGGATATCAACAGAGAGGAAGAAAGTGAGCCAGGACTCAAAGTCAGAAAGAAAGGAAGAGAGAGGACCAGGGGGACGGTAGATGACAGCAACACGTAGATGGAGGGGGGAGTAGAGGCGCACGGAGTGAGCCTCAAAGGTATGGAAGGAGAGAGAGGGGGGAGGAGAAATTGGTTGGAACTGACAGGATTTAGCAAGAAGGAGGCCCACCCCACCACCCCGTCCTTCAGGGCGGGGTTGGTGAGAGAAGGAGAGACCCCCACAGGAGAGGGTAGCAGGCGTGACAGAGTCCGAGGGAGTGATCCAAGTTTCAGTAAGGGCAAGGAGCTGGAGGGAGCGAGAGAGGAAAAGATCATGGATATAGGGAGCTTTACTGATAGATGAGCGACAGTTCCAGAGGGAGCAGAAAAATGGTAGTTGATGAGGGGGGAGGCAAGGAATAGGGATAAGATTGGGAGAAGGGGAGCGTCGTGGTAGGCTAGAGACAGGAGGAATAGGGATAAGATTGGGAGAAGGGGAGCATCGAGGAAGGCTAGAGACAGGAGTGGAAGGGGAGCAATGAGAGAAAGTAGCCAAGGGAGCAAAGGATGTATGGGGGAGGTTAGAGAGTGGTGATCGGTTGGGGGGAGGAAGAAGCTGGGAGGAGAAAAGTAGAGGAAGAAAAAGATGGACAGGAAGAGGAGAAGGAGAGGAGGGAAAGAAAAGGCGAGAAAATAGGGCAGACATGTTAGTGAGTAAGATAGGAGGGGGAAGTACAGTAGAAAAGAAATGGAGAAAAGTACCTGTAAGGCGCGCGCCTTTAGGCGCGCGCTTTTCGGCCCGCTGGTCGGTGGAGCTTGGGGCGGCAGGAAGGCCAAGCCCCAGGAGAGTCGTGGTGTCCTCGAGCGATGACAGCCGAGGATGCTGGGAGCGTATGCAGACGAGCTGCAACCTCACCAGTTCTTGGCCCGCTGGTCGGTGGAGCTTGGGGTGGCAGGAAGGCCAGCCCCAGGAGAGTCGTGGTGTCCTCAAGCGATGACAGCCGAGGATGCTGGGAGCGTATGCAGACGAGCTGCAGCCTCACCAGTTCTTGGCCCGCTGGTCGGTGGAGCTTGGGGTGGCAGGAAGGCCAGCCCCAGGAGAGTCGTGGTGTCCTCAAGCGATGACAGCCGAGGATGCTGGGAGCGTATGCAGACGAGCTGCAGCCTCACCAGTTCTTGTAGAAAGTTCTTGTAGCATTGTAGAAAGCCTAATGGTTAATCCCACTCTGAAAATGCAGGACACAGAGTTTTAATACCACTTCAAAGGGCCTTGCACCAATGAAGCACTTTGACAGTTTGGCCTAGGTCTTCAAATTAAGGGCGTGTCATGTCTACACAAATCACTTGCCGCAAAGGAACTGGCCCTTGTTTCCTGGCCACTGGGGTTTGGCGATGACGTAGACACCCTGCTCCACTCCATTGTCACTTACTCTGGAGCAAGCAGATGCAGAGCGACTCTTCAGGTTACTTTGGAGCAGTAGCACAGCAAGGCTGTAGACGGCCTGGATGCATGGCCCCAGTATGGGCCCTTAGTAAGAGCAGGTGGTGGTGGTGTTTGGGTTCTTCCTAAGCAGTGGTCCACCCAAGGCTTCTGGCCGGCTGTGGTCTCCCCCTTGCCAAGGTTTTGGTGCTGCCCTAGCTCCCAGTGAATCTCCCTCGAGTGGCAGCAACTTGGATGGAAGTTTTAAGAGTTAGTGGGGTTCTTTTAAGTGCTGGCACTGCACCTCTGCCTTCTCTGAAAACTTCCTTCTTGGCTGGGGATTTGCAGCACTCTGATCACCACTAGAACATTTTCAGTGTGGGTGGAGGCAGAGTGTTGGTCCCACTCCCTCCCCCTCACCCACTCTGAAAATTTCCTAGCAGTGCTCAGGCTGTCTGAAGAAGGCTGAGCCCCCTCCCTCCCTCGGCTGAGCTCCATCAGCTGAGCCCCCTTGCTTCATGGTACCTATATCCCTGGCTCTGGAGCAAGTGAAAATTTATTTAAGGGCAGCTTATCCTTAAACAATATAGGGTGTGTCTATAAGTTATGTTACCCATGAGGGAACTGAACTCCATGGTTCCGTGGGTGGAGATGGGTTTTGGCCGGGAGCAAACACTCACCAAAACCCACCGAAAGTGGCGTTTACACAGACGCCCCCACCCATCTCCACCCAGGGAAATGCTCCCCACCCACCGGTCAACACCCATCTCCACCCAGAGGAACTGGGTGGAGGCATCATGTATGCACAGGGCCCATGGTGATTGGCTGCAGTGGTGCCCTGCAACATGTATAATAAAATGTAACACCCATTTTATGGGTGTTAGAGCGTCTGTGTAAAAAGGGCCAAAGAAAAAGAAGGAAATCCAAACAAGGCTTCGTAAACATTAGTGAGCTTTACATTGGAACGATCATTACAAGAGACAATATATCCTTAAGGGATACAGTGATGCACTCTACAATGACATGATGTCAACTGCATGATGCAAGGATAACATTCTTCATTTCACTAGAGTGAACGTATGCTGTACTGACACTGAGCAAGCATTATTGATGAATGGTGTGATTGCCAAGCTGTGGGTCTCCTCAGGAGTCCCTGGATATGTTGCAGGTGACCTAACCGCATTTAAAGTGTGGCAAACCCCACTAACGGGGATCCTCCTTGTGGTAGCCTGATCGAACAACTGGGTGGTGCAAGCACAATGTGTGGACACCCCTAGTCATGCCCTCCATGACCACAGGCCTACATGTAAAAGGGCATTTTTAGATGTAGAGATTTTTTTACACCGATTCAAAACTTCGGGCTCTGCAAACTCCCACCCGGGGAGTTTAGACACTGCCCCCTGCTCCCCACCTGGAAGTTGTTCGGGTGCCATTACAAACAGTGGCAACTTACCAAGTAACTTCTCAAAACATGCGGGAGTCACCGGTGCTGCTGTTTGCAATGATGCCCATGCTACTTCTGGTTGTGGGGGTGGGGAGGGTCAAAACTCCCCATGCGAGAGTTTTCAGAACCCGGAGTCTTGAATTCGGGTAATAATCTCTACATCTAAAAATGCCTATGTGGCTTTTCTCTGCTTGTCATAAGTCCAGGCCTGAGACTAAAGCCAGTGCGAAGCTGGGGTGTTCAGCCCTTTACAGGCATGACTAAAAATGCACTGCTAGATTCTCCCCCAAGTCAAACAGCGTCAGTGTACTCTGCTTATTCCAAGGCCTTCACCATAAGCAGAGAGATAGCCTTTCAACATAAAGCCTGCAGATGTGCTAATCTTTTAGGACAGCACATGCGTAAAAGGGAGTATTTTTATAAATAGTGCCCCTCACTTCAGACTGAATTCAATCATCAAAGAGGAGAAAACACATTTTGTTTGGTCTTTTACTAGTCAAAAATGGCTGGTATTTAATAAGCCCTGGAGCCAGCTCTCAGTAGGACAGGTTTTTACAGGCCAGAGGCACCTAACATACGCTTCCCTTCTGTGCTCAGCCACTGACCTGTGTCCAGCTGAATTGAATTTGCTTCCTAAATCCGATGCTTCACCCATTTAGATCAAAACAAGGAGAGAGAAACGTGGCATTTCTAGACCGCAGTTCTTGGTGTCACTACAAATTACTGATAATTTAGGAATGCTACAGAACATCTCAAGTTTAAAGTACTTTCATGGTTCCATAGGAGAACTAAAACAGATGGGGTTTCAGCATGACCTCCCGACCTATGAAACATTGTTGACCCATATTATAGTTCAACAAAGTTACTCTTGGATTCAGGTTACATTTTGGGAGAATAAGGGCTATAACTAGAACTGGGACAGTGTTCAGAGGCCGTTTGGGTGGGTTCGTACTAGCCATGGTATTGAGACTAAGCAAAATAATAATAATAAGCATAATAGTGTGAATATGCCATTCCTTACCCAGAATCCCTATGGGCCTAGGTTTCCCTGTTGGGTGTTCAACGTTTGGCTGCAGCACATGGCTCTCTGTTAGGTACGACAAGAGGTCACCGAGAGCGAAAGTCGTTCTGAGAAAAAGACTAAAATTAGGTATCATATTTTACAGGGGTTAAGGGCTGGCAACAAGTTGCAAGAGCTCATGGTTTAACCCTGTCTCTTTTTCATAGCACAGGCTTGAAAGCGGAAAGTGCAGTCTGTAGAAATTTGAGGAATAATAGCTGCATTCAAAGAGCTTGCACACACTTGCCACAGAAGCTGGCCCAATAAAAGTGATCCTCTTTTGTCTCCATCACTTCAAAAGTGGGCACATTTTACCTCAGAGAGGGCCGTGTTTCCATAGTGGGTGAAGAGGCTTGAAATAAAAGGTCTTGATTCTGCAGCTGAATTCAGAGAGGGGGGGGGAGGCTGTTAAATGCCAGGGGGTTCTCTTTTGGAAATGGGATTTGAATGTCACGAAAAATGTTATCCTTTATCTCTATCTTCCATAGGAATGGAAATAGAGAAAGCTCTGCAAAAGTCTATAGCCAAACTAAAATTTGGAATGCCAGAGGAGATTTATAATATAGTCTCATTTCAAAGGTTTTTTTAAGTGCTCATTAAACACTTGATCTCCATCTCCTCATTGATCCTCACCTTAATTACCTGAATCCCCTCAGATTATACAAAGTCTGGCCTAAACCTAAACCTAACCACGCTTCTCCCAAATCTCAGTTACCCCAACATCGACATTTGTCATCATGTTCTCATGATTAAAAAGCTGAGAGACTGCACTGTTTGAAAACATCATACAGACCATACAAACACACAAGCCCCCAAGCACATACATTTGAATCTCTGAGTTCATATTGCATTTTAGAAGTAAAGTAAAACCTTATTATAACAAACCATGATAATAATGAACCCATTTATTATAATCTCATCGTCAAGAACCATTTACATCAATTGCATATTGCCAAACCACGGAATTGGAATTGAATAGAAAAAACAAGTTAAATAGAGATAGGAAGTAACAAACCATATATGGGTTACACAATTTAAAGCCCATACCTCTCCTTTTGGGGATATGGGATATCGGATAGTCAGTGGATAGGTTCTATGTGAAACGGTTGTTCATGCTTTGCTGGAATGAGTGGATTTAAAATGTAAATTCTCTGTTATGGCTCTTACTGTAATAGATGTGTTAAATAAGCTAACTTGCCCTGGATTATTTTTGAATCCAGATAGGAGTATTGTCGTCCCCTATACAAACGTTTGGACGGGCAAGGAAAATTTCACTCTTCTTGTATATAACTGTTGATCGGTTATTTTAATTGTTTTGTTATTTTTGTATATATTTGACTTGTAATGGCCCATGGCTGAACAATAAAATCATCTCATATTGCCAAACCCGGATATAACAAACACCAAGATATAATGTACCTCTTTCTGATCCCATGGGAGTTTGTTATATTGCAGTTAGAGTGCATCTTTCTTTAAATATTGCCAGTTTTCCAGTCTTCTTCTCATGTGAGCAAATATGCTCACCTTGACCAGTGGTAGAAAAACAGAAAGCTGGACTCTGGTGTAGCTTTTTATTGTGGGCCTGGGAATTGGGGTTACTTTAACTGAAATCGCACTGCGTCTCCAAACACAGCTGTGACTTGATTTCCCCAATTGTAATCTTCATGGGCCACAGACTCTTACAGCCAGGGATTTTTCCACTTACGTTTTCAAGAGTGTGTGTTGGGCCAAGCACACAAAGCCAGATTCAATAGTGCAAACGCTTAGCCATCTGCAATTTGGGGTGTTTGCGGATCATAGAAAATTCATTTGGTCTAAGCTCATCTCTTTCTCTTACAGAATTCTGAGGTTGTCTTTTGTATCAGTTCAGCAAATGCATACACTATATAAGAGTAAAAGAAAGCTTTATAAGAATAAATTAAGTCCAAGTTAGAATAAAAAGGAAAAATGACTCAATGTTACAGACAGTTGCCATAGAAAACGAAGGGTTGTAACAGCACAAAATTAATTTAAATTGTTCCTTTCTCAAAAGTTCATGCTCTATTATAGTTCTTCTTAATTATTATTATTATTGTTAAGCATTTATATAGCACAAGCAGTGTACCTGGTGCTTTAGAAATGGGTCCCTGTCCAGTGGTTTACCATCTATGGATGAGTGTGGTGGGAACACAGGGGCAGACAGACATATATTCCCATTTATTACAGATGGGGAACTGAGGCTGAGAGGTTGTGACTTACCCAAGGCCACAAACAAACTCATTTTTCAATTCTTGGCTTATCTCTCTATCATGTCCTTTGATACATTTCAGTATTAATCTAATTTGTTGTTTGTTAGTCCAAAAGCTCTGCTTTCTAATGAAAGCATCTGTTTGCCATTTCAAGTTCCTCCCTGCCTTGAGGGTGGGTATTTCTCACCTAAGCAGGTAAGATATTTGTGAATCTCACTCCCACAGGGGAATACACTTCCTTTGTTCCACAGACTTAGTCAAACAATGATGTGCCCTATCAATGTAGATTTGCATAAATAAATTTGTCTGGCTTCATATTTATTGTGTTATTCTCAATAATGTTTCATAAAGTTACATGTAGTAACTTTTATACTGCAACTCTGATTCATATTCTCTTTATCATTATACTCAGTGTTTCATGGAGGTTAAAATGACACTAGACATGAACAGTTTACACATATGCACAGTTTGCACTTATATTGGAATTACAGGAATATAGCTTCTTTTTTTTACATAAAACATGGTATATTTTTGAGATTTATAAATTTGTGATATTCCATAAATCATAAACTGTCACATCTGCTCACTCAGACGTTAATGAATATGCTTATTTAAGTTAAAGATGCCAGTTCAACTGCTCAAAACTTCATATCTTAATTATCAAAATATTAGCAGAACCGCAGAAGGGAGAACATGAGCTTCCCCACACCTTCCCCAAAACAGAGTGGGTGGAGGACTCTGTGATTGACAGTGGCCCTTTTCACACAGACACTCTAACCCTGATAAAATGGGTGTTACATTTTATAATACATGTTGCAGGGCTGCATGTGTGTTCTATGGGTGCCCTGCAACATGTATAATAAAATGTAACACCCATTTTATCAGGGTTAGAGTGTCTGTATGAAAAGGGCCAGTGACTACAGACAGATATAAACCCCTGAGTCTGTCGGGGTCCTCTAAGGACTCATCCACATGACACCCCAAAACGAGCAGGGCAGCACAGACTGTGTTTTCTTTCCATGAGGTTGGACTGCATGGGTTTGCTAGCACAGTAAAACCCGCACATTCCCAGCAAGGCTGTGCTCTGTGTGAATGAACTCTAAGTGTGTGGTCTCATGCAAAATTGCACTGCGTATTCCTCCACCAGTGGCAGCAGTTGGTGCAGATTGGGAATTTCCCAGTGCAACGCATTCCGAGTGCTTGATGCTGAACAAGTATGAGCTTATTACAATGTCACACTACCCTGGGAGGAAGGTTTGGTGGCTTGCCAACATTTTGCATTGCATAATATTAGGCAGATATTTTAAAGATGATAGAGAATGATATGAAAGCTGCAGCATTTTAATGAGTCTCATCAACTCAGCTACCATTTTCACATGGTACAAGGCAAGTTCTGAGTTAAACATTGCTGTATAGAGAACCTTTTATCTGAAGATTTCAAAAGCAATTTACAGACATTAATTAAATCTCAGATCTGCCTTATGGGAATTGCCCCTTTTTAAACAAATGGTGACAGTGAGTCAGAAGTCTATTAAGGGATATACCCATAAACAAACTTATATTGAATCAGTTACAGAGGAGTAATTAGCACCCTGCTGCCCTGCCTCCTAGGCTCTCATTCTGACCAACAGCCACCCGCAAAGCAGAGTAAAATTGTGTGGAAGGCAGATAATCACTGAAATTGTGTGATAAAAACGAACAGGATTGAGGACACGTTATTAATATTGCTTAATGCTTAGAGGCTAACTCCCATGTCTTTGCAGTACAACAGCTTTGGTATTTGGTGCTAAGCGTAGGCTTTAGCATGGGTTTGGAGAGTACAACCCTAGGAAGAAAGGCTGAAAATTTTTATTCCGTACAAGAGGACAGGTCCATAAATGGCCAGTAATCAGGCTGACCAGCGGAGAGGATTTCTAAGGGCTGGGAACTGGGAGTGATTTTTGATTGGCCTCGGCCTCGGCCAAAAACCACATAAATTTTATACAAAAATACAAAAATAAAATTGTTAAACCACACATCACAACACATCGCTAAGTTGTCTGGTAATTCCTGAACACAATTTATACACATCTCTAAAAATCGGGGGAAAGTAAACAGAAAGCAAAGAGTGACCCATTGTAAGACTTATCTTAGAACCTTTTTCAGTTTTCAATCTCCTTTACCCGCCTCTTACGTTGCAGCTGCGCTGCATACAGGAATCTGGCCAAAGCCATTATTGTCTCCCAACTCTTGTCTTGTATACACAGAGCTGTTTTCCTATATAAAGTGGTTCCCGGGGGTGCAACCTCTAAAGAGGCCAGCCACTTCCGCCTCTCCAATACATAGTATTGACATTCCCACAGGACATGGCATACATCTTCTATTTTGCCCGAAATACATGGGCAAAGCCTTTTCTCAAAAGGGACCTGTGCCCATCTACCCTCCTGGAGGCTGGAGGGGGTCTGGGCAAAGAACATCTTTGTCATGGCTTGCCTCCACTGCTGCTGTGACAACCTCAGATAAAGCGCCGGAAATTCCCTCCAGATTCCGTATACGTTTCCAGCTAAAAACTTATACTGGCTTACCCTATCACAATCCTCTTGCCTAGAGCGGTCAACCACCCGCTGTCTTACTAAATCCTTATCCAGGGGAGTCGGAATAGGGTCAATATTATCCATCAAAGGAGCCAGATTCAACAACTGGGAGTGAATAGCAGGAAATGGATCACTCCATTATGACAAGTAGTCAGGGCCGGCCTTAAAACGTGCAGAGATCACGGTGAAAAAAAAATGTGAGGGCCCATGTGGTCCCACCCCCTTCCCATGACCATGTCCCTTTAACATTTGGCAGTGTATATAAGTGGCCAGTAGAAGTGGCCAAAGCTTCCATGGGGCCCTAAAGTCCATTGTGGTTTGGGCCCTATTGGGAGGGAGACTTGCCACTGCTGCTTTGGAGAGACAGCAGGGTGGAGAGGATTATTTATTATTATTATTATTATTATTATAAGCTTTTATATAGCGCCAGTGATGTACCTGGTGCTTTACAGAGAATAAGATAGACACGGTCCCTGCCTGAGAGCGTGGAAACCTTGATATGGAGGAAGCCATGGCCCTTACAGACCCTGCCTAAGGCCAGCCCCATCTGTTGTGAAGTTTTCTGAAGCAATTGAACCTGACCACTTATGGAAACAGGATGTAGGGCTAGATGGACCATTGGTCTAACCCAGTGACTACGTTCTTATGACAGAAACTGCCACGTTTCTACTAGGAAGAGCCGGGTCTCTCCAATTACACTTTAAGGAAGAAATAGGGTGTCTTCAGATGCAATAGCAAGGGGTGGTCAAGGGGTGGTGGAATGTGTGTTGACACCATTCTCACATCCACGTTTGCCCCCAATTAGCCCCCATTAGTTTTTTCCACATCCAGGGGCTAATTGGGGTCCTGCCTGCCATGGAACTTGTAGTCGATGCAGGAGAGCAGTCAGGTCTGCTTGATCCTCTGCTCCACACTGCAGCTAAACAACTGATTTGTCACTGCTTCCCCCCCTCTCACCCACACTGGTTCTCTGGGAGCGTGCACGTATGGTGTTCATTGTTCAACAAGGAACAAGCTGTTTGGCAATGGTGCTGAGTAGAGGATTGGAGGCAGACAGACTGGAAATGGCTGTGAACACACTACCCGATGTCTTTAGACAGAATGTTAGCCACAGGGAGAGGGGAAATACTCAATTGCTGCACCTGAGGCATCTGTGCAATCAACAAGGAGTTAGTTAATGGGGAGCTAATGGGGGGCAGACCAGTGGCCCAAAATAGTGACGATGCTTAGACACAAAGCACAGCCATGTGGCAAACGTCTTAAGCACCCGATCGCTGTTGCATCTAAAGATGCCCACAATGCATATTCAAGTCACTGTCCTGCCTTGTCTCACCCAAATATCAGGGTTAATTCATTGGAGTACAACCAGTTGTACAATATACTGCAAACAAGCATCTTGTGATCACCAAAAAAACCTGAAGATTTTTGAACATTTGGGATTACAAGCTCTGTACATGAAATTAGTAAACATCAGGCAACAGGAAATGAGATGTTCTGAATTCATCTCTATTTAGGAACAATGGAACAGCTCCTGGTCCAGCTGGTATAAACCAGGGTTCAAATTCTGTTTTCAACCCAATTTCACTCTTAGCAGAATCTGGTCATTTCATTCGAGCAAGTCAAACGTGAACCAGAATGTGTTCTGAGTCTCATTTCGCCACTGTACAGCCACAGCCATTTCGCACACGTGCCCTAGGTGACAAAACATTTCCTTTGGAATGGCAGTCAGAACTTCACTGCAGATTTAATCCATGGTGAAATTTCAATCACTGTTCAAAAAAACACAGAAAAATTCTGTGAAAACAGAAGGATCATTTGGAATCAGCCCTTGTATAAACTAACAAAGCTCTGCCGATGTGAAGCTCTGAAACTTCAGTGAAGCTGTATCATTTACACCAGTTGAGACTATGGGCCCCTTTTAAAATTGTGTTTTAGTTTCTGTATTTCTCTGATGAATGTACTTGGGGTGTTTGATGATGATCGTGGGTATTTTCAGATGTGACGGGGCCCATTGGCCCTGTCATGGAAACTACCCATTGATTCCCCGCCGGGATCACTCTGGCACGGCCAATAGACGTGCTGGGGGATCCCGGCGGGGAATTGGGGAGGGGGTGGGGCCATGCAGCACAAGGTGCAGCTGCGCGCCCCCCCCATGCTCCCCCGCCGCACGCCCTCTGGGGAGACGAGCGGGCGCCGCAGTCAATGTGGCCACAGCGCCCACCCAAATTGACCACGGCCCGGAATCCCAGCGGGGATTCCAAGCCGTGGCTGCCGTCCAGACGAGACGGCTCGGTTCATCGCGGCAGGGAATCACATTCACTACGCGATCGGCTGAACCCACGGACCCGGCGCCGATCGCGTGGTGAATGTGATTCCCCGCCGCGATTGACTGTGATCAACATCTGGGGCGGAACTTCCGTTCCCCCCATCAGACATTACGGTATCACTTTCACCATGTGCAGATTCACTGTGGTTGACTGTGATCTCATAACGTCTGAAAATACCCGTGTATCCTGCACTATGCAGATAATGCCCAGCTCAACAATCACTGATGTATCAAAGCCACACAGCACCACCTTCTATCTCTTCCAATGTGTAGTTAAAAGCAGCAACAGGGTGAAAAATAGCTGGCTAGCTGTGAACCTAGGCAACATGGAGGTGAGGCCAACATGGGGAGGGAAGCAACTGAAAGAATGGTGACACCTTTAGGAATTTCACCTACCCTCGTGCTGATAAAATTAACGACAATTTCAGATCCTGAATGCCTGTGCAAACTTCATTCCAACTGAACTGAGACATTGCTTTTTGCTCCTAACTACTTACTGATTGAAGACCTTTTAATGCCTGTGAATTCCTTTGATGGAAATCATATTGTCCTTTCTTTGGTGGTAAAATGTTTGGGAGTCATGCCTGACTCCACTTTATCCTTTAAAACGCATATAAAAACTGTTAGGATGTCCTTTTATCATCATAGGAATATTGGTCGGCTGCCTTCCTTCCTGTCCCCTCCTGACCTTGAATTGGCAACCCAGACTTTTATTAGTTCAAGGCTGGATTACTGTAAATCAGATTTTTCTTTTACAGAAACTTCAGCTAAATTTGCCTGTGTCCCCACAAACACCCATGTGTCCCTCTTCCCGCCCCCACAAATGCACAGAACAAAACCATACAATCAGTGCAGGAAAGTGGGTAGGAATAACAGGAGCTACTTTCGGCTCCCCAACAATAAAGGCTAAACTTAACCCAGCATGAGTTAAAGATGCTTTCTAGCTGGGTTTCTATGAATCCTCAGCCAGCGATACTCAGGTAAGCAAGTAATAGTAGTAGCATAGGTGTACAGGAGTGGCTCCATTCCCCTGGGGCCCCCAGTCAACATCTTCTGCCAGTAGGGAGTTCTTCTCCAACAAATATTCTCTGTTAGCACAAAGGAGCTAGACCTAATTAGAGAATCCAGCCCAATGTCTCCATAGTGTAACTGCCAATAATGAGTTCTCTGCTTTTCATCCCCTTTTAACCTCTGCTAATATATGCAGAAAGACAACATTCCCACATGATTTTCCCTTGAAAGACAGTTCCCATTTGAGGCTGAAAACACATTTGTAGATCACTAAGATTGAACTTTGCCTCTGTTTCAGCGTTGTAATGACTTTGGATTCCAGTTTCAGATTTTCTACAAACGTTTTGCACCACTGTAAAGTCCAATCTCAGAGGACCAAACCCCCTCCCCTTGTAAATAAATGCTGAATCAATAAGTGGAGGGGTGTGGTTGGAAGCTAAGAAACATTTTGCCTAAAGAGAGCAAACCTGTTTCTCTTTGGCCCTTTTTACATGGACGCCCCCCTCCCTGCCCACGTGTGCGACAGTGTGGGCGGGGGGACGTCCATGTGACTGCCGTTGGGAATGGGTGGGAGTGTACGTGTGCCCCCGCCCTCCACTGTTCCCCCATGTACGGAGGCATTGGGGAAAACGGAGGTGCCTCCATGCGTGGAGATGGGTGGAGGTGGGTGGGCATCCGCATGATGTCCTGCCCGCGCACCGCACACACGCCGTGGCCTCCATCCATCCCCCCTGCACTGCAGCACCTCCCAGGTCTGAATAAAATGGCCATTAACAACAAAAATATAAAAGATGGGGAGAAATTGTGATCATCGCCGATGGCAGAATCCCAAACTCTGGGGCGGAATCCCAAATGAGGTCACACAATCTACTGAAGAGGTCATATTCCCATTTATACATGTTTTGCATGTCTTGGAGTGAAAACAGACATAACGCAAACTCCACTTTTACACTGCTTTAATATTTCTTATGTATGTTCCAGGGCTGTATGGGTGCCCTATGCAGCCCTGCAGCATGCATAAGAAATGTTTAAGCAACGTTAAAGTGGAGTTAGCATTATGTCTGTTTTCACCCTTGGTTGCTGTCTGGGACCACGGAATTATTATAGGAAAGTCTTAAAATGGGGGTCAGCAAGGCAGTCCTTTGGGAACTACTGGCCTATGGGATGCCACACTATTTCAGCCAAATGGACCCTTACATGAGGAGTGCATCTCAGCAGCTTGATTCATCAATACAACCCACGGTTGTTCTATACTGTAATTAGGTACAGGTGTAGCTAGGTTTGAATGGACCCTGGTGCAGAAGATGGAATGGGGTCCCCCACTCCACCTCCCAGGGGCAAGAGGACACAGCTGTACCAGGTAGGATGGGCTCCCAGGTTCATGAGCTCCAGTGCAGCTATACCACCATCCGCCTTATAGCGAGGGGTGAAATGGCAAACGGCAGCGGCAGCTCTTTTTGTCGGGCAAGTCCAATCTGACACTGCTTTCCTGTACACGACAAACCCCACTGAAGCAGCTGCACTTATCAATATTTTCTGCTGCTTTCCGCTCAAGCATATCGCTGTTCTCCTCCTTTTTGATAGTTTCAGAGACTCTCGTGGACGTCCGTGAACTGTCGTAAACCTTCAGGAACTTCCATATAATTTCGTAAAATGACATAAATTGCCGTGAACTTCCGTAAACTGCCATGATCTGTCAGACTGTGCTGTATGTACTGTTTTGTGATTGGTGGATCAGATGAGAGCCCTGCTTTTTATTGGTTTTAGTGGCTGTCCTTTTTGCTTGAACTAGCACATGGGTATTAAAAGTAGCTCTCCCGTTATTCCTTCTCCTTCTATTTGACTTCTGCTGAGGGCTCGCTCATTCAGCCCCTTGCATGCCAGAGCTACCCCGGCTAACGTAAGAAACCCACATCACAACGGGCACACACACAAAGAGGACATTGGGATCCATACTTAGTAAGTTGCTTTGTTATTCAATTGTATGAGATAGCAGAAAAGTAACTCGCTCATATTATACATGCCATTGATTGCAGCACAGCAGCCAGCCAGCACCAATGCACTGCTTAGCTTAGCATATTTTTTTTTCCTTTTGAGGATATTTTTGACCCAGTAAATTCTGATAGCATGGGGCAATTTGGGCTTAAAATAGAGGAAGAATAAATGCAGATCTCTTCTTCTGCTATAGAAGGCTCCCCATTAACAACTTAATCCTCAAAGTACTCTACCAGGGCATTCAGGTGAATGGGGCTTGTTGTGTGATCAAACAATTTGAGGACTGAGTTGCAAAGAGGGAGCCTAAACAGTCTATTGGTATACTGAAAAGGTGCTAAAAATCATGGGACAGCTGCCAAAAATTGTCGTAAATGTCACTAAAACTGCCGTGAACTATCCTAAATGCCATAAACGTTACGTACACTCCCATAAATTCTGCAACTGCCATAAACTACTGTACATTTTTAAAAACTGCCGTAAATTGCTGCGAAGTATCGTAAATTGCCATTCGTTGTCATTGGCCTGGTAGCAGACCAGCCAAAAAGCGGCAGCCGAAAGCAGAATAGCAAACAATGCTGCCGCTTCACGCCTACTTATAGCTACGCCCTGGTAGTTAGGGTAAGGAAAACAATAACTAAGATGCTCTGCCATTCTTGCCAGTGAAACAATGGTAATCCAAAATCGCATTAACATAATTACACGTGTCCATATAGTGCTTCTCTTCTGGGTAGAGTTGTTGGTTGACCAACTATGGTCTATGGAGCACTGTCAAGATGATCTACTCTCCAGCTCTTTAATAATGAGGCATATGTCAGGCATCATGCTATCTGTGGATCTGTCCAAGGCTCTCTTGAGAGTTTTCATAGGCCATTTTTGAACCAATTCAAATTCACTAACAAGCTTGTATGGTGCTCCTTGGCTTTGGCAGCTATTTCCTTGTCCACAATTCCATCCATTATCATATTTGGAAGCAGCATCAACATTGGAAGGGTGTCAAGCACACTGTGAGGGCAGAACATGACTGCACAGTGACCTCAGAAGGTTAGGGCTGCCACCTTCGGTCGTTTTTTACCTGACACTTCCATTTTGGCCTATGGGAGTGTCAGGCAAAAAACCACCACAGGTGGCAACCCTATAGAAGGTTAGGGCAGTCAATGGGAGTGGGGGCAGGAAGGAGGGAGGACTCCAGGCAGAGAGAGGAGTTTCAGTTTCCTTAACGAATGTATGTATGTATTTATTTATTATTTATATACCACCACCTCCTGCCCAATGACAGCTCAGGGCGGTGAACAACATATGCTAAAAACACAATACACAATACAAAAAGCATTCAAATATCATATAAAATGTTAATTAAAAAACATAAGACAGCAAAACATCCCATTACCCCCAAAAGAAAACAAAACGCCCTCACCCACTACCCGTCCCTTTCACCAAATGCCTGGTGAAACAGCCAGGTTTTACATTGTCTGCGGAAGGAGGGGAGATCCAGAGAGAGACAAATCTCCACCAGGAAGGAATTCCACAGCTGCAGTGCAGCCACCGAGAATGCCCTCTCAAACGTCGCCACCTGGGAAACCCAGGGCACCCCCAGCTGACCTCAGGGGCCAATCCAGGACACAAGGGATGAGGCAGTCCCACAGATAAGTGAGGCCCAAACCATATAGGGCTTTAAAGGTAATAACCAACACATTGAATCGGGCCCAGAAGACTATAGGCAGCCAGTGCAGAGAACGGAGCACCGGTATTATGTGCTCCCAGCAGCCCGTCCCCGTCAGGAGGCCGCATCCTTCACCAGCTGCAGCCAAGGGTAGCCCCATATAGAGTGCGTTGCAGTATGTTGAAGTGATGAATGCATGGATGACAGTGGCAAGATTGGAGTCTGATATATATGGCTGAAGACACTAGACCACATGTAATTTACCAAACGCACTCCTCGCCACAGCTGCCACCTGGGTATCCAGGCGGAGCTGGGAACTGAGGAGGACTCCCAGACTCCAAAGCTGAGGGACCAAGGAGGGATGCACTGGATGGGGCTTCCACTCCCTTGGCCTTACCCATCAGCATTACGTTCGTCTTGTCGGGATTCAACTTGGCTCGTCCTCATCCAATCACCCCACCACAGCCAGGCAGCAGGCAAACACAGAGACTGCAGGGCCTAGGTCAGATGAAAACGAGAGGTAATGTTGGGTGTCATCAGCATACCGATGACACCGAACCTCAAAACCTCTCACAATCTCGCCCAAAGGCTGCATGTACACATTGAACAGTAGAGGGAACAAAACAGATCCCTGTGGAATGCCACATGTGAGATCCTGTGGAGTAAGATGTACAATCTCCCAGAATCACACTCTGAGTTCTTCCAGCCAGGAAAGAACGGAACCATTCGAGAACAGTTCCACCCACCGCAGCACGGTCCCACAGGCGAGTCATCAACATCCGTGGTCAACCGTGTCAAAAGCCACTGAAAGGTCTAACAAAATCAGAAGAGTTTTGGAGGGAGTCTGTAAACTCCTAGGCAGAAAAATCAGTCATATACAGGTAAATAGAGCAGGTCATAACTTACCATCCACTTAATGATTTTTAAGCAAGTATACAACAGCACCAGTTTCTGTTTTCAATGGAACTGGGCAGTTTAATCAGAATTCAGATTGGATGAAATTCCAATTAGAACGATAACATAAATAAATGGCATTTTGTGCATGCGCAAGTCATTTGATGAGAATTCTGGTTGAAATGCTGGCAGCCATTCCGTTTTCATGGAACTGTTCCGTGAAATCGAAACGATCCTTATGAACCAGCCCTACCTCGTATTACCTCTTCATGCCCCCAACACATTCCCATGCCCAACAAAGGTGTGGAATTGTGATTAGGAGCAATAAAGTGCTCCTTACAATGATTCCTAGCTTAAGTGATCCACAGTCTAATGCCTCAACTATTTCACTAGCTACCAGCCTAATGCCTATCCCCAAACAATTCACCTTCTCTACCCTGGTTCTCCCATTTCGAATAAATAGCAGAATTCAGTAACTGATCATAAATTCAGAGTTGCTAACCCCAACTGTTCCAAAGTCTGGAGTCAGACTCCCTCCAAAACTGAAGTTAGTTTTAAAATCATGATATTTTCAGAAAACTGAAATGTCTGTTCATTTATTTGTATTTTATTTTCTGAGCCTTTAGGGTGCACTGCAGTCACACTTTCAAGTTTCCTTCTACAAACATGTATGCTAGTTTGTTCCTAAGTAAAAAGCTGATATTTTTATGATATGATAACACGGCTCACAGTTTTGGACTGTAAGAGAACCCACAGATTATGAGGCACATGGTAAAATCATGAGAGCTGGCCATGTGCACGTCATAAGAGTTAGGGGAGAGTCAACCACAATAAGGTTGTGACTCTGGAGTAAATGGTTTGTAAATCACGGCTCAAGTTTCTATTATTAAAACATCAGAAAAAAGCAAACACAGTGCCTAATAAGAAATGTCTTTTGACCTATTACAGTGATTCTCCAGTTCTTAACTTGGATTTTGAGCATTCAATAAAATCACGTAAACCCAACAACAACAAAGACACGCAAAGAATATAAAATATCAATAAGGTCGCAACCACAGTTGACATCCCAACCCACAGCTCAGGAATCTGTGCCTATGATCTCTGGGAAGGCTGCATTGGCCGCCAGGATGTAAGAAGGTATTTTCCTACCCCAATATAGGTGATATTTCAAGACTTCACCTCTAAGGGTGTTTTTAAATGAGACACCACCATGCATGCCTGCCCACCGTCCATGTGGGAAACGGCTTGTATGAAGGTGATGCATGGGGGTGGGCGCTCCCTTGATCCATGCACCAGCCACCCAGTCACCGCACTCCTGAAGAATTCGGAGTGCCCCGTGCAGGGACTGGGTGGCCAGGGCATGCCCGGGGCCGTCATGCTGGGAGTCGCTAGTTTGAAGCGCTTGGATGCCGCACACCCTTTCCACACAGCGGCCACGGACACCCCCCTCCTGCAGCGCTTGTTTAAAAACACTCTAAGCTACTGTGGGTCACATGGAGAGTGGGAGGTAAAATGGTTTGACGTAAGCAAAGTTGTTCTCTTGCTCAGCTTTCAGAGGAGGGTAGGCAGGCTCTAAGCTCCATTGTTGATGTAAACTCACTGTGTTCGGTGTGTTTTACTTCTCACTCCCTGTGCCTGAACCAAAGAGGATGCGGGTCTGCTAATGAAGCTGGATGGGCAGGAGAGGCTTCATTCTTCAGTCCAAGCCGTAAAGACTTATAGTCTTAACTCTGCAGTCCTGGATTCAATCCCAATTGACTGTAATTACACTGATTTATTGAGTATTTTTATAACTGGCAGGTATCTCTGGGAATTTTTTGAAGTGTACCATTTCTATAGTGCTGTCACTGTTCACAGAGTTTTAGAATCCTTCTCTAGTTCACACTCACAACAACCCAGTCATTGGGTATTTTCAGACGTTACGAGATCACGCTCAACCAGAGTCAATTCCCTTTGGTGGGGAATGGTCCCGTAACGTCTGTTGGGGAACCGGAAGTTCCCCCCCAGATGTTTACCACACTCAATCCCTGCCGGGAATCACATTCACCACACGATCGACTGAATCCGTGGGGCCGGCGCCGATCGCGTGGTGAAGGTGATTCCTGGTGGGAATGAAGGGGCCCGTCACGTCTAGACAGGGATCACGGCCCGGAATCCCTGCCGGGATTCTGGCCCGTGGTCATTTCGGGCGGGCGCTACGACTGCATTGGCCGTGGCGCCCGCCCGTCTCCCCAGAGGGCGGGCGGCGAGGCAGCGTGGATGGGGCGGGGCCGTGCGGNTAAAAAAAAAAGTAACGTCTGGTCGGCTATCACGGCCGGATTCCGAGCTGTGGTGAACTTGGCCAGACGCTGCGGCGGCATTGGCCTCGCTGCCCGCCCATCTCCCCAGAGGGCGGTGGCGAGGCAGCGTGGATGGGGCGGGGCCGTGCGGTCGCACGTTGTGCCGTGCGGCCCCGCCCCCTCCCCGATTACCTGCCGGGATCCCCCAGCACCTCTGTTGGCCGTGCCAGAGTGATCCCGGCGGGGAATCTCTGGGTTGTTTCCGTGACGGGGCGAAGCCGCCCCGTCACGTCTGAAAACACCCATTATTATTACTCCCATTTTTCTACCCCAATGTAGGTGATACTTCAAGACTTCACCTCTAAGGGTGTTTTTAAACGAGATGTCCCCATGCATGGCCACCCCACCATCTATGTGGGAAATCACTTGTATGGAGGTGATGCATGGGGGGGGTGCGCTCCCGTGATCCACACACCAGAGCCACCCAGATGGGGAACTGTGACCGAGTTCCAAGGCCACCTAGTGAGTTCTTGACTAAGACAAGTTTTGAACCCTGGTCTCCCAACTCCAAGGCAAACACCTTATCAACTAGGCTACACTAGCTCTCAGGATAGTATACTCCACTGCTTAATTTGTAAACAAAACAAAATTTAAAAATGAATTGCCGGAACCCAAAACTGTCCCAGTAATCCCACGGCCCTACCCCAAAAGCCATGCCTCCCACTCCAGAGCTTGTCAGAGCAGGGAGCTGAACTCTGGTGTCCAGCTAACACAACCACTGGCCTAACCTGCCTCTCTACCACTGAACATAAAACAGGAGTTCTTGTGATTTAATCTATGATGACAACCAGCAAAGGGAGTGGGGCAGGAAAGCCATTAACAAGATTCAAATAAACCATCTAGGTTTTTGTTTTGTGGCTTTTTTTTTCTAATCCTGAAATGTCCAACATTGACCTTTTTCTGGTTTTTCACATTTTTGGGTGCACAGTCCTAACATCTCCTGAGGTTCAGACCCCTTCTTTAATTTAATTGCTGGGACTGAGTTCAGGCGAGCCTTGCCTCCTCATACAAATTAAGATCTCGCATACACTAAAAGTGAGTCGCCTCTCCTTAAGCCAAAGGAGTGGAGTAAAGTTGAAATTAATACAAGCAAAAATGTGAATACTCGAGTTTCCAGTACCCAAATCGACCCGACAACATCAGGTACCAATTGGTACCCAATTGTGACCCAATATGGGTTCCTGATGTCCCAGAATATTGACCTCTGGTATCAAATTTTTTATTTCCAACACTCTTTTTGTGGGTTTCTGTCCCAGAAAGTTAACTACCAGTCCATATTTTTTTGTTTTCTTTACCAATGTTTTTGTTTTTCATCCTGATTGGTAATTGAAAAATTAGTACCAGAAATTACCAATGTTTCAGTTGAGTACTTGATACATTACTCCAAATTGCAGATATTTCCTGCGGGTACTAAATTAAGTATCCATTTCAGCTCTAGGTGAGGGTTTTTGTAAAAAGGCAGAACAGCCCTGGTTCCCAAACCTTTTCCCTGTGTTACCCCATTTCAGATTATATGTGTAATCCTGTGGCCCCAAGCAGCAGCAAAGACATGCATCTATTTAGACTTCTATCCCATTAGTGCAAACTATATCAAATATACATTGGGATCATGACCCCATCCACACAGGGGATGAGCCCACCTGGGACCCAAACCCAGTCTGGGAACCTCTGCAGTAGATGCTTGTACATTTCAACCCAACGGTGGTCTGGGTTTCTTAATGCCCAGTCAACATACATTTGTACCATCAAGAGTTGGAGGTGATGATTTAGGATGAAAATTAATGGACAATAGCTCCATGTTTTATTTATTTATTTATTTATTTATATTTAGTTATATAAAAGCTGTGTTCAAGCTGTGATTGTTCTTGACTCTCGCCCATGTCTGTGGTTGACAGCACCCAATAAATTAAAATGTGGGTGTGCATCCAAGAACACTCACAGCTTAAAAATGGGGCTATCAACCTCCCCGCCTCATGTGCTGGGCTGAGCTTCACCCGGGGCTTGCAGCTGATGTGCGGAGCTCAGCTCCTTCCCGCTAGGGAAGGAAAGGAGCAGGGATAAAGGGGGGTCACGGCCAGAGAAGGAGTTTTCCCCAGGCGTAATTATCCAATAGATGGCACGAACATTTGTTGGCTCAAGGGCTGAAATACATTCCTTCCTTAGCCCACATGGCTCCTCCTTGATCTCAAGGAAGATGCCATGTCCACCCAATAAACAGCCCAAAAGATACCCATTTGTGGGTGGGTTTCTTACTGTTGATTAACACCTTTAGGGTGAACTTTTCAAAAGCACCTGAAGGAGTTTTCACTTAATTTCCAAGACAGGGATATGCGACTGATGGAACTGCACAGGACCCCATACTAGGGGGGAGGGGGGCGCTTTGAGTGTCCTGACCCACAGTGGGCACCATGCTACAGGGGCCCCATAATACTGGATCCACCCCGGGGCCCACAGAAGCCTCTGTTCCAAGAGCTGGATGTCTAACTCCCTTAGGCACTGCAGAAAATCCCACTCTCAGTAAAATGGCTAACTAAACAAAAGGCTTTGCAACTCATGTCATAAATATTTCAATACATGCCAGTTGGTTCAGTGAAGTGTGTGGTGGCTTCTCATTGTACATGCACTCCCAGAAAACCTCACAGCGTGCTGCCACTTGGAATTAGTTATGAGCAAGACAAATGACTGAAGTTGTTGGGTTTTTTTTAAATAACATTTTGATACATTGCAAAGTGGCTTTTCTTTTAATTTTACACCACATCGTTTGAGATGACATCAAACAACATAATTTGTCATGACAAGATATATTTTTTTAAAAAATTAAAAAAGGATTAAAGGGAAACCTACTTTTGAGAGTTTGCTCATTGGAAAAAGGCTGTAATTTAAAACAGAAGGGCCTGGCTTGAATTATTTTGACAAACTTAGAGGAGGCAAACATTTTGCCACACATTTGTGAGGCAGACATGAAAAATAGGAGAGACAGCATTGTCTAGTGAAGACAGCGTGGGGTTGAACGTCAGGAGCTCCCAAGTTCTGGTGCCAGCTCTGCCACTGATTGTATCAGTAGCTTCGGAGAAGCTACTTAACTTCTTTGCCCAGGACCAGATGTAGAAAAGCGCAGGAAGAGTGATAGACTTGGACATTTCAACCCAAGAAGACTTTGGGGTTGAAAAGTACAAGCATCTACCACAGAGGTTTCGGGTCCCAAGTGGAATTGCCCCCTGTGTGGATGGGGTCATGATCCCAAGGTATATTTGATATACTTTGCACTAATGGGATAGAAGTCTAAATAGAGAAATGTCTTTGCTGCTGCTTGGGGCCACAGGATTACATGTATGTTCTGAAATGGGGTAACACAGGGCCCCATAGGCAGGACCCCAATTCTTACACGGAAATTAAAAAATAATAATCTGTGAGAGTAAACATTCTGTGGGCCTCCTGGCCCGATTTTGCGGGTCCCTCCACCCACCCCCACTGTGCCAGCAGCAGGAGCACCGAGCACTGCTGCTAGTGGCAGCATTCGAAGCTCCTGTCGAACGGGCCATGNGGGGGGGGGGGGGTGCCAGGGTTGCCTTCTTCCTCTCTCGCAGTCTTCTTGGGCCTACCCCACTACTCATCCATCCAGTGAAGGTGGTGGCAGCAGCAGGTGCCCCGAGTGCTGCTGCTACCCTCCCCCTCCTCAGCCCAACCCACTCGGAGTCCCTGAGCAGGGCGGGCCAGGGCGGGGGGTTGCCTGTTGATCAACTGGCTCACGTGTGGTGATGTCACCCATCAATCGCTGCATGCAAGCCAATCAGAGGCAAGCTCTTGTTTCCCCAACCAACTAAAATGAGACTAATTGGCAAGGGAAGCCTTTTAAACCTGAGAAGTCCACATTGAGCAGACAGCACTTCTCTTTGTCAATGCTGTGTTGGTCCCAAGTGACAGAGACACAAAGTGGTTCGAATGATATTTTTTATTGGACCAACTGCTGTTGGTGGAAATAAGCAAGCCTTTGGGCCTTCCTCAGGCATGCAGTGTAGCCAGTAGATGCAAGGAATACAAGTTTCCTGCCATTTATATTGCTGCCATACTAATCTGGAAGAATGACCTCTGAGGCCTTGGCTACACAGAAATGTCCATTGATTTAACTGAACCAGTTAAGTTATATAACCAAAGCCCACAGTATTGACACTCTTAATATTGTTTAGGAGTGGCTTGCTGCAGCTTAGGTGAAGTACAGAGCAAACTGACTTACACTAAAACTGGGTTAAACCATGAGTGCCAAATAAGGGGAGGATGGGAAAGCCACACTCCTGCCCCAGGAAAGTCTCTCTCTCTCACCCCCCAGGGCTGCAGACAGTTCAGCAAGGGTTCCTTTGCAGCCCTAGCAATAGCCAGAGATAGGACTGCCGGCAAGAGCCCTGGAGGCAGGCAGGCAAGGCAACCCTCTGCAACACTGCCCACTGCCTGCATAATGTGATGCCTCCTTCTCTCGGATGCTCAGCTCAGAAACTGGAGGGGAAGGAGAGGGTTGTGTATCAGATGGAAACACTTCTTTCCCCCTCTCAAATCTGCCCTGAGGAGGATGCGTGCACTCTCACTTCCGAACAAGGTAGAGAGGAGCGTGAAGGTGGCCGCCCAGCTGCCTGTAGCCCAGTTGGGGTTACTAAGTTTCTGGGAAGAGCACACATAAGGAAATGAGCTCACTGTAGCCTGCTCCAAAGAAGGGAAGCCCAGCTGTCTTTCTGGACCTCATGGCTTCTGGGCTTCTCTCCTTGCATTCACCCAGGGCATACCTCTCGCAGGCGTCTTGCACTGTGCAAGTCATCCCAGATCTGGTCAGCTGTCCTGACGATGTCCCTCATTTCAGAGTGCCTTGCTCCACATCTTGAGTGTTTGTCCCTAATTTCAGAGTCCGGGGGTAGGGAGGTATGTCTGAGACACCCAGGGGAGAAGGAGGAGAAAGAGTGCCTGTGTGGATGGTGATGATGGGGAAGGAAGACCATGACCATGTGTGGAGACAGCAACCTCCCCAACCCTGCAGGGCTTTAGAGAGGGCATACACGAGATATGTTTTCTCTACTGAACACTTGAGTATGCACTAGCAAAATAACAGGCATGAGTAATGCTAATTTAAATTAATTTGTATGTTTACTAAGCGCAAGTTCCAGTGGCAACATTCCCAAAGCTCCATCATGATCTGCTATTACCCTCACCCAACCCCGTACTGACACCCCCCTGGTAAAAATGAAAACTTGCCACCCCGCCATGAGCCTTTCTTAAGTGACATTAATAAGATGAATGTCCTGATGAGGGTATACATTGGTTTCAATCGATACCTTACAGTAAACCCGGACAATTCTCCGTCTAGACAAAGCCCAAAATAGGAATCTCCTCTGTGATTCCAAGAAAGAAGGTGTAACTTTCTTGTGCAAATTGCGCAGCTGTCAGACACCATCTTTTTTCACTACATCAAACAAGACGCCATTACAGGCACCGGGCAGTAGCAAATTTTAGCCCTGGCTGAGTTAGATGAGAGTGGGATTGGTGACTCTGAAAGTAACATATCATGTTATTACCAAAGCTCATAATAAACTCAGGCTCCTTAACAAGTCAACAACAAAGCATTTTGTTCTTCTTCATTCAACTCCAGTATAAAAATGTCAGCTGACTTCAGTGGAATTACATCAAGGATCAAATTGGGCCCCATTTTCTGCAAATTGTTACAGAAAAATAAACCCAATCTACTCAACAACATGCTGAGAGAAGCAAATTTGAAACAAAAACTTCTGCACTAATAAGATCACCCTCATATTATTGCCTGATTACTAAAATACTCCAGCCTTTATAATCCCCTTGACACGCTATCTTCTCCTAATCAATCATCTTCAGGTTTCCCACCAAAGGGAGCAAGTTAAGTCACTTACTCACTGCGTTTCTCTTCGTTTGGCAAAGATGGAAATAATCTGCAGAAAAAGATTATTTCCAACTTTTCTATAATTAACAGGATGTAAGAGCCTTAGACATAACAAACAGAAGTTGGAGAAAACCGCAAACTCTCCATATGGAGTTTAGTTCCTGTTTACTGGTATCCTGTTTACAGCACAGGCTTTGATGGTCAGATAAGCAGGCTTCTCATGTTCCCAGCAAGGCCACACTTATTGTGTACTTATTTGTGGCTGGGAAGTTATTTAATTTTTATATATATATTTTGTAACAGAGTAGAGAGAGAGAGATTGTAACAATATGTATCTTTGCCGAAACGTCAAACTCATTGTCATATAATACAAAATTACTAGTTTGAACGACAACAAAACACAAATGCTAATTTTCCATCTCCCTTAAAAAAAAAAAAAATGTTGGATTCAGCAGGAAGAACAATGAAGTATCTCCACCTCTTGGGCATTTTGCTTCTGACTTTCTAAGATTTCACCTGGGGTTTGCAGTTGATAGCACGCTCAGAGATCATTCATCTCTGGAGATGAAAGGCAGATGTTTATGTTTAAACTATTTCTGCGGCCTGACGACTAGAGGTTCAGACTCTTGCTCAGGAGGAGTGCAGTTTTAGCTCCACCTCTGTCATTGACAGCAGGATACAGGTATCTAGATTGACTGCCTTTGACGGGAGTTGGTCAAACTCGGATCCTTGCAGAATCAAACCTTTAGCTTGATTCCAAGATTGACTTGGCTTTTCACAGTGAAACTCCATTTAGAGCAGAGGTGAACATTGAATCCAATGATTTTGCCCAATTTGAACCACAGCCACTGAAACTAATAACAACGGCTATTTTGTTTCATCTGTCTCAGATATCTGTTTTGGATATTTCAATTTGGTGGTTCAATTACTTTGGTACCATTCATGCCATTGTGCATGCACAGTCGCCAACATGAAATAATCGAATAACCAAACAACCGAAATCACAGATATGTGAATATCAGTTTTGCCTGAGGATACCAGAGAGCTGTCCGAAACAATGAATAACCCCCTATTTGTTTCACTGCTAACCAAGGGCTCATCAAATAAAAGGTTTGTGAAATGTTTTGTGAGCATTTTCAAAAATGAAAGATTTTCATTTCATTCAAAAGGTTTCAGGTTTTGTTTTTTGACAGTTGAATATGAAGGTTATTTACCTGCAGCCATAGTTCTTTGTAATGACTTTGCCCATTCACACCAAAGACTGGCACTTGGGGAGCTTCTCGGAGTCATTCTCCCCAGGACTGCTCGTGCCAATCCCTTTTTTATCCTGTGCCTTTGGTAGGCTTGGTGCGAGGCTATAAGCAGAAGGGGTAGAATAGGAAATAAGTCAGTTTCCTCCAACCATAGACAGGTTATGAGCTTAGGGTGATTTCAGACATGATGCGGTGAGATTCACCACAGTGAATCCTACCCTGGTGTCAAGTGCATCACCGCGGGCTGCGGTGAGCTGCGAGGCCCCAACAGACGTGACAGGGACTGCACCACCGCCCGGGGCCAACCGGAGTGAACCCGGGCTGGAGGAACCCTACAAATGTGACGTGGTGGCGAGAACTGTGGTGGGTGCCCCACAAGGCACCGGGGTTCCGCGGATGCAAACATGGCGGCCGGAGGGCAAATGAAGCCAAAGACAGTGGAGGACCCCACCCAGGGAAGGGAAATACAAAGGGAGGGGGTGGAGGGAGCTGCAGCGCGAGCAGCGCGAGCAAACAGCAGCCTCACGGAAGGCGCGCACACTTCAAAACGAGAAGTGCACACACACACACGAAGCAGCACACCCACACAACACAGGGGAGCTGAGCAGGGGGACAGAGGGAAGCACACACCAGGGGGGATAGGGAACCCCACAGGCAGTCAGAAGCACAGGAGGTGGGGGGTGGCGAGGGGCCGGCACGGCCAGCCCAGCAGGAGGGGGAGGGGGCAGGAGCCCAGCGGGCAAGGGGAAGGGGGACCCAACACCCCAAGGAGACAGGAGGCAACACAAGGCACAGTGAAGCACTTTCTACCCCCTCTCTCTCCTCCTCTGTCCACTCACGCCTCGTCAACTGCCTCTCTGATATCTCCGCCTGGATGTCCCGACGTCAACTCAAGCTCAACATGGCCAAAACCGAACTCCTCATTTTTCCTCCCTCCTCTTCCTCTCCCTCTAACCTGCCCATCTGCATCGATGGAGTCACCATCCATCCTGTTCTCCAAGCCC
>QEPC01007481.1:1536403-1553285 GCA_003113815.1 Sphenodon punctatus
AATCTCCCTACGCACTCCTGCATGTGCTCTCTGCTCTTCCTCTGTCCCCTCCCTCACTCTTCCTCGTTTCTCCTGCTCACCTAACCGCCTTCGACCCTTCTCCCTCGCTGCCCCCCATGCCTGGAACTCCCTCCCTGCCCACCTCCGCCTTGCCCCCTCCCTCCACTCCTTCAAATCCCTCCTCAAGACCCACTTTTTTCTCGCTGCCTTTCCCAATGCCTGCTAGTCGTTCCCATATACCTACTGTCTGCCCTCCTGGGCAGACTGCTGCAACCTGACTGTAACCAAGTCAAGCACACGCACCTGAGACTTCGCATCCGCTTGAATGTTTGTTAGTCTTCTCCCCTGTCTCTCCCTCTGTCCCCTCTCCCTGTCTCCCCCTCCTTGTCTTTTAGATTGTAAGCCACAAGCAGGGACCACGTCTATTTCTATGTTCTGTACAGCACCAGGTCACACGTCTGGTGCTATATAAATGTTTATAATAAAATAATAATAATAATAACCATATGTGTAGAGAAAGGTTATGGGGAGATTTTGGGGCCTAGTATATCCATAGGGTCAGACGAAATGATCTGGTGGTTCCTTCTGATCTTGGACTGTATGAAATTCCTGGTATACAAATGTGTGTTTTAGAACTAACTTACAATGCAGTACGCTAGTGGCAGTATACAACCCTAAATGCATGCGTATTGATCAACTGTATATAGATTCTGTATACATAAAGGTTCTTGAGGTCTTGCCTCCTGCATAAGGCAAGACCGATATCACCCAACGATTCCTGTCTAACCCAACAACATGTGACTGAAGTGCAGTATATGTTTTAGAAAAACATCCCATTTTGATTTAAAGAATGCAAGGCATAGTATTGCAGTATTAATTCTGTGTTAGCTTATAAATGGGGCATTAGACAAGAATCTCAAGGAAACTTATTTATTTATTTAATTTAATAACAACAGGCATTTATTGAGGGCACAAGTGGCAACAGCCCGGCGGAGAGGCATACAGCTCAGGAGCGCAAGGATAAACACTACAGCGCGGGAGAAGGAGCAGCAGCAAGGGGGCGCGGGGCCCAGTCCGGGAGGGGGGGAACCAACACAACGTCCTGCCATGGAACAAGCGTCCGGAGCAGAAGCACACCCAGTGCGCGAGGGGAAGCACCGGACAAGGGCATGGACACCACCACCACCAACCACCCGCCCGCACGGGGGAGGAAGGGCAAGGGGGCCACCCAGACACACCCCCCAAGGCAAACAGGGGGGCGGTGGAAGGCCAGTCCACGGTCAAGGGCGACCAAGGTGAGGAAGTGGTCCCAGCCCCAAGGAACAGGGGCCACCAGGCCAGGTGCAGGAGACCGGGGTGCAAGGGTGGGGGAGGCAGCTCACGGAGACAGAGGGCTGTCAGCGACATGTCAGCAGGAGGCCACCTGGAGGGTTTTGGGGCAGTGCCTGCAGGTCCCAGGTGAGAGGGTGACAGGCGGGTGGAGGTGGGTCACAGGTGGTCCAGCAGTCCCAAGGTGGCAGAAGGTGGTGGTGATAGCACCCAGGCCACAGGTGGAAGTAAGGTGCTGAGGAGGCACCCAGATGCCAGATGAGGCCGGTGCGCCCTAGACCCAGCTGCTGGGGCTACCATTGGGTGGAGGGGGCGGTAACGACAGCAGGTGCACATATCGGGGCCACTGACCCTGGCAGAAGCCGTGGGCAGCCATGTGGAAGCAGATTAGGTAGAAGGCCTCGAAGGGATCCGCACAGCTCATTCTGAGTTGCACATCAGAGTGGCCGCACACCTCAGACAGGGCTGCAAGCTCAGGTCCGGGGGGGGAGGGGGGATGCCATAATCAGCTGCAGGAGGCCAGGGCGGATGGGACAGCTCCAGCAGACGGTAGTAGGCATCCCCACAGGAGCATGGATACTCACGCGCACCCTGCACACTGATGAAGTAGGCCACGGCAGGGCCACCCTCACTCAGGCAGGTCGCATATCCCAGGAAGGCACACACACACAGGGCGGAGGCTGTCTCGGCAGGACTCCATGCTGCAAGACCCCCCAGAGTTGATGGTAGGCACTCCTCAGGGAAGGGGGCGAGCCCCAGCTCCTCACAGTGCACGCGGCAGTCACCAGCGGTCACGACATAGCCAAAGCGCAGCATATCAAAGCTCAGGCAATGATAGGCATCCAGCTGGGTGGGCAAGGAGCGCATGCAGTGCTGAACGATGGACAAACGCCACAGGTCTCAAAGGGACATGCTCTCGCGGGCAGTCCAGGCACGGACAGAGCCCCCGGAGCTGCCGAGCGGGACCTCGGGCTGAGATGCAGCTGCCATGGTACAGCTCCTGGAGGGTCTGAGCCGCAGCGGCCATGGGGGCAGCATGGGATGCGGGGCAGGGGGGCTGCACAGGCAGACAGGGGCTGCCAAGGCCAACAGATAACGGCAGGATGGGAACAATGGGGCCGTTGTGGAGGGAGGCGAAGGGAGTGGGCAGCGCACAGCTGCCGGCATTTAGGGCTGGACAGCCCCATGCATACACACCTGCTAGATGGATAGGAACGTTAGCAAGAACACACACAGGGAGACACAGCGGCCCAGGGGCTGAAGCCCTGGGTCCGGGGGGGGGGAGGCAGGACAGGGTACCCCCAATGCGGCACCACAGTCGCTACCGGGGGAGCACAGCCCCACCCCTTCAACACCGGCACCGGCAGACCCCCCCCATGCAGGGGGCTGAGTTCCTGGGCCGCTAGCCCTTCCAACATAGGCTGTGCGGCCACCGGTGCACACCCAATGACCCCGGGGGTGGGGGTGGTGGAGGCGTACATATATGTGGCACAGGTGCGTGGTCGGGGCAGTAGCGAGCACACATTTCCCTACTGCTGCCTGTCCTTTAAATCTCCCTCTGTGTTCCACTTGTTATTGGTTGCCTAGCAGTGACACTGCGTGCCATCACCGCGGCCCGTGGTCATTTCCTTCCACTGCAGCTGGGGGTTTCCGTTCAGAAGTTACTTTTCATTCACCCCTGCTGTGGTGACCATTCACACACTTCTGGACCTCCTCCTGCCCCGACCTCACGAAGCATGGTTAGGGTCACCCCGGGCCGCGTTTGACTGTAGTGAACTTCTGGATGCGAGCAAACAGACGTGCACGGCTCTTTCACCACCACCACCACCCCCGTGGTTGACTGCGGTTGACTGTGGTGAATGGCGAAAACATAACGTCTGAAATCACCCTTTGTTTCTCAAACTTTTGTACTCTGTTATTTACCTGTAGTCAAATTTTAATTGATTATGATTATTATTTTCCATTTATTATTATTATTATTATTATTATTATTAACAAACATTTATATAGCACCAGCAGTGTACCTGGCACTTTACAAAGTAATAAAATAGACACGGTCCCTGCCCCTAAGGCTTACAATCTGAGAGACAGGAGCTGGGGGAGAGACTTAGGAAGGGGAACAGAGGGAGAGACAAGGGGTCTAACATTCATGAAGATGCGAGGTCTCAAGTGCACGTACTTGGCTTGGTTACGATGAGAATGACAGCAGGCAGGTCCATGTTGCAAGGATAAGGGTAAACCGATCGTAGGTATAGGAATAGTGGCTCAGCAGGATAAAGAGTCAGACAGAGCAGAGCGAAAGAGGTGAGTTTTAAGGAGAGATTTGAAGGTATGAAGGGAGGGGGCAAGGCGGATGTGGACAGGGAGGGAGTTCCAGGCATGGGGGGCAGCAAGTGAGAAGGGACGAAGGCGCTTAGGGGAGCAGGGAAGGCGTGGAAGGGTGAGAGAAGGGACAGAGGAGGAGCGAAGTGCACGGGCTGGAGTATGGAGGGCGATAAGTGCAGAGAGGTAGGGGGGAGCAAGGTTGTGAAGAGCTTTATAGGTGAAGACTAGGAGCTTGTGCAGGATTCGTTCAGGAAGGGGAAGCCAGTGAAGCGAAGAGAGGAGGGGCTGCACATGGTCGAAGCGACTGGCGAGGTAGATGACCCTGGCAGCAGAGTTTTGGACAGAGATGAGGGGAGAAAGGTGAGACCGGGGAAGGCCAGTGAGAAGGAGGTTACAGTAATCGAGGCGAGAGATGACCAGAGCATGAACAAGAGTTTTGGCAGACGAGACAGAGAGAAAAGGGCGAATCTTAGCAATGTTATGGAGGGAGAAGCGACAGGATTTAGCAACAGAGTCAATGTAGGGTTTAAAAGAAAGGGCTGAGTCAAAGATGAAGCCTAGGCTACGGGCTTGGGGGACAGGCAGGATGGTGACTCCATCAATAGTTATTGACAGTGAGGAAGGAGAGGAAGGATGAGGGGGGAAGATAAGGAGTTCAGTTTTAGCCATGTTGAGTTTGAGTTGACGTTGAGACATCCAGGTAGAGATGTCAGAGAGACAGTTGATGAGACGAGCTTGAACAGAGGGAGAGAGAGAGGGAGTAGAGAGATAGAGTTGAGTGTCATCAGCATAGAGGTGGTATTGGAAGCCATGGGAGGCAATGAGTTTGCCTAAGGATGAGGTATAGATCGAGAAGAGGAGAGGGCCAAGAACAGAGCCTTGAGGAACACCAACTGAGAGGGGGAAGGAGGAGGAGGCGGAGTTGGAGAGAGACACATTAAAGGAGCGGTCAGAGAGGTAGGAGGAGAACCAGTTATGGACAGAGCCACAAAAGCCAAGGGAGTGAAGGGAATCCAGCAAGAGTGAGTGGTCAACAGTATCGAAGGCAGCAGAGAGATCAAGGAGGACAAGAATGGAATAGAGACGTTTAGATTTAGCCACCAGAAGATCGTTGGTGATCTTAGCGAGAGCAGTTTCAGTAGAATGAAGGGGGCGGAAGCCAGATTGGAGGGGGTCAAGGGAGGAGTTGGAGGATAGGAAGTCAAGGCAGCGGGAGTAGACAACACGTTCAAGCAGCTTGGAAGCAAAAGGAAGGAGTGAGACAGGACGATAGCTAGAAGGGTCAGAGGGGTCAAGAGTGGACTTTTTGAGAATAGGAGAGACTGTGGCATGTTTGAAGGCAGAAGGGAAAGAGCCAGTAGAGAGGGAGAGGTTGATGATGTGCAGGAAGGAAGGGGCGACAGTGGGAGTAATGGAGGTGAGGATTTATACCTCGCTTTTCTCGCCAAAGACTCAGAGCAGCTTACAAAATTAAGAAAATACCTTACAATTAAATTACGAAAGCCCAATAAAAACAAAAACAAAAAACCCCAGTTAAAACCTAATTTTAAAATTGCAGTCTGTGTCCCCCCCTCACAGAGGGGTCAGAGCATAGCCCATTCCCATTTCCCCCCTGCCCCCAAACCCCCTCTCACAGAGGGAATGGGGCATAGCCCCTGACCCCAAATCCCCCTCTCTCAGAGAAGGGTCGGGGCATAGTCATAGCCACCAATGTTTCCACCAACAGTGCCCCTCACGGTTAGACATTCACAACCCATCCTTCAAACCCTCACTAACCTCCCACACCTCTCCCCCCCGCCCACTTAAAAGCAAGAACAACAAAAAATGTAGTCTCCAGCTGACGTGAAAATAAAACTGGCCGACGCCTTGATGAGTAAAAAGGGAGGCTTTTAGAAAAGTAAGTCAATCAAAGAACAACCTATTTATTTCTATAGGAGAAAGGTTCCTGTGATATGCTGGCTGGGCTCTGTTGGAGCAGGCTCAAAAATACCAACTTATTTCTTTATTTAATAAAGAATAAAATACTAAATAAATAAATAAATAAATATATATTTTTTTAGCCCATTCCTCCTTCAAAAAGTCTCAGGGTGTCTTACAAAATAAAATAAAAACATATAAAAACATATATAAAACATATAAAAGATAGAAACATTAAAATACAAACAATCCCCTTGAAAAACCCCTAACCCACCCACAACCTCCACCCAATACCACCTCTCCATTCCCCACATCTAACTCCCTCTCACACCCCTACCCCAAACCCACCCATGCCCATCCCCACCCACCGAATACCTTTTCAAACAGAAAAGTGTTACACCACCTGCAGAAGATGCTCAGACTCGGGCTCAAATGAACCTCTGGGGGGAGTCCCACAATTCTGGGGCAGCAACTGAGAACGCCTCCCTGTGAGCCCTTGTCGTACGAACAAGACTAACGGATGGTATCCACAGGGAGGCGCTCCCAGTCAATCACAGGGGCCCGCAGTGGGGCATGGAAGGACGGGCGGTCTTTCAGATATGCGAGTCCCACACTGTTTAGGGCATTAAAGGTCAAAACCAGCACTTTGAATTGTGTCCCAAAAGCTATAGGCAGCCAGTGCAGACTTTGGAGCACCAGTGCAATGTGCTCCTGGCACCTCGTCGCTGAAAGGAGGCGAGCCACTGAATTCTGCACCAGCTGCAGTTTCCAAACAATCATCAAGGGCAGCCCCATGTAGAGCACATTGCACTAATCTAGCCTCAAGGTGATGAAGGCATGGATAACAGTGGCCAGATCCAAATCCAAAAGAAAAGGCTTCAGCCTCCTCACCAAATGAAGTTGGTGAAACGCACTCCTGGCCACCACCACAACCTGACAATCTAGGTGCAGCAAGAGGTCCAGAAGCAGTCTAAGGGTATTTTCAGATGTGATACCCCAGCCTGTGGCCATGCTTACTTCAGCATGGCCATGGGCCAGGGTGTCGCATCTGCTCCGGCCCCACCAGATGTTTACCAAGGGCCGGGGCAGACATTACCCCGGACTGTCACAGGACTAACATGGGATGTGCACTGGGCTCCTTGCCAGCGTACATTCCGTGTTAAGTCCTTCCACGGTCTGAAGTAGGCAACCCTGGACCATGGTAGAGCGGGCCATCACGTCTGATGGCCTGCTCTACCTAACCCCGGCCCGTGGCTGGAGCAGTTTTGGGCAGGTGTGTCGACCTCATAGGCTTCCACACCTGCCCATCAGGGAGGAGGTGGGGCCATATTAAGGAAGCACAAGGGGCGGGGCCATGAAGACCCACATCTGCACATCCCCTTCCCTCTCCCCACCCCCTCCCAAGTTGCCTGAACGTTTGTTCAGCAGTAGGGCTTACCCCACCCTGGGCTCTCACCCCAGGGTGAGTTTAAGCATCGCAAGCTTTTTGCCCGTCACAAATAAAAATACCCCAAGGCTGAAAACCTGATTGACCAGAAAGCATCAATAACAGGAGTCCTAGGGCAGTTTTAGATGAGCCGCAAATGGCGGCTGAGCCCTTTATCAGCCGCCATTGTTGCCGCACGTCTAAATCCCCGGCGCGCACGAACGCCGGATCTCTGCCAAGTGAAGCCGGCCCGGCCATCCTGCCCCCTTCAAGGTGGATCCCAGCTGTGCCGGCTTTATGCCGCACTTCTGGGTTCTTTGCCCGAGTGCGCATGCGCAGAAGGGCGCGCATGCGCACAAACACTCCACGCCATGTCTGATGCTCTTCTGAACATCAGACACTGCGTAGAGAGGAAGGCGTGTGCCTGATGCCGGCACTGAATGATCCCGCTTGTGAGCGGGATTGTCTCAAAGTGCCCCTAATCCCTTCCAGGTCACAAGGTCTGCTAACCATCATCTTGGTCTTGCCTGGATTCAGCTTTAATCAGCTCATCCACATCCAGTCTCTGACAGCAGCCAGTCATCAGGTAAGCATTGATACTTGAAAACCTGGACCAGATGAGTAAGAGAGGTAGAGCTGTGTGTCATCAATGTACTAATGGTGCTTGACCCCAAACCTCTGAATGACCTTACCGAGCAGCCTCAGATACACATTGAACAAGAGGAGAGACAGAATAGAACCCTGTGGGACCCCACAAGGGACGTCCCAAGAGGATGACGAGCAATCGCCCATCACCAATCTCTGGGACCTCCCAGATAGGAAGGAGTGGAACCACTCAAGAGCAGTCCCGTGCATCCCCTCCAAATCCTGCAGTCATGTAAAAAACACCTCATGATCAACTGTATCAAAGGCCGCCACTTAAAGATCTAACAAGATCAACAGGGTAGATTTCCCCTTGTCAATCTTCAGGCGCAGGTCATCAATGAAGGCCACAAGCGCAGTCTCCGTGCCATACCCAGAACGAAAGCCTGATGAAACAGGTCTAGGAATCCAATGATATTGAGATGACCCTGGAGCTGTCAGGCAACAACGCATCCAATAACCTTCCCTAAAAAGAGAAGGCTAGAGACAGGCTGATAGCTGGCCAGGGAGTCAGGCAAGCGTATTCGCTTTTCAGTACTTTATTCATAAACAAACAGCCAAGACAGAGTCCATACCACCCTGGGCTTTAGCATCCAGTCTACACTCAGGCTTTTAGCCTCCTGGCAGTGTCAGCCTCTCAGAGAGAACTAAGGGCTAGCTAGTTCTCCCATAAATCTGGTCTCGTCCGAAGCCACCTGCTGACTGATGATTAGCATCTCCCTTATCATGGAGGGGCAGGTCCAAGGCTCAAGCCAGTATTCCTTAAAAGGGCTGGGTCAACCCATTACAGTCCTCTATGAGTATTTTCAGATGTTATGAGATCGCCGTTCACCACACTGAATCACAGTGGATACCGTGTGGTGGCGGCAATCTCATGAATGTCTATTGGCTCCCCACCAGATGTTCATCACAGTGAACACCTGGTGGGGATCAAATTGACCATGGTTCTGGAGCTGAGGCCGGCCTCACCTCCAGAATCATGGTTAGGCTGGCTACAATCTGGGATGGGGCTGGCAATGGCCACAGTGAACGTGTGCTTGTCAGCCCCGTCCTGGAATTGGGTCCCAACCATGGGATGGGATCGGGCACAGCGGCCTCATTGTTCGCTACATGCGCCCATCTCCCCGTGGGCGGGCGGCCGAGGGAGCGTACCTCAGGGACAGCCTCGCCCTCCACGCTCCAGAGCGGCTCCTTCGGTCGGCCGGGGGTGCCTTCCTTGAGGTCCCCCGCATAAAGCGGGGGGCCACAATGGAGAGGGCATTCTCGGTGGCTGTGCCGCGCCTTTGGAACTCCCTTCCGGAGGAAGCTCGCCTGGCCCCGAGCCTGTTGACATTCCGGCGGTGTTGTAAAACCTGGCTGTTTGTCCAGGCCCTTGGGGTGGAGGGGAGGGTGGGTTAGCGTTTATTATCTCCACTACCCTGTTTATTGTTTTTATGTTAAATCGTATCCCGGGGCCCTGTTTTAAAACATTTAAATTGTTTTGATTTGTTTTAAATTGTTTTATATTTGTTTTTATATGTATTTTTTATTGTTGGAAGCCGCCCCGAGCTGTATTCAGGAGGGGCAGGGTATAAATTCAGAAAATAAATAAATAAATAAAGTATGTTTTCCTTTCTAGTTCAATAACAAATGTTATCATTTTGAATCCTTTTTTAAAAAAGTATTTTGTTTCAAATCATTTCAGTGGAATAGCAAAGCATTTCAGATGACAATCTAAATCTTTCATAACTATTTTCATATCTATCAACAATTATTTTTTATTTAAAAAAATGTTTGAACAACAATTTATGATTTGTTGCACCACTAACTTGAATGGAGTGTCTTTTGATGCACCCCAATATGTGTCCTTATATATCTGTAGAGAGGCAGGGGGGTCCCAGTAGTTGGGGTGCTTCCTGTAAACTAGGGTCCATTTCCTTCTTATCACAAGCTCTGAGGCGGTGGTGGGGAGTGGCTTCTGGACTGCGCTTGAGCCCTGGCATTTCATTTTATTTTATTTATTTATTTACAAATTAAGTCCTGACCTAGGCTCCACATATCTGAAATACCATCTCCTTGTGGCCTTTGAGGTCAGCTGGCAGTGCCCCCTTGTGTGCGCCATCTTCTCATCATGTTTGCACATCCAGGGCACACAGAGCGACATTCTCGGTGGCTGCCTCGCAATTATGGAACTCCCTTCCTAAAAGGTTCGTCTATGACCCTGCTCATCTTCCAAAGGCAATGTAAGACCTCTCTGTTTGGCCAGGCGTTCGGCAGGCTTAAGGTCTGGGGAGCTGTGGGCTAAGGAATTTGACTTGGTTTTATTTATGTAGTTTTAATATATTAGGCAGGGTAGGGGGGATATTTTTTATGTAGTTTAACCAACACCTTTCCAGTTCAATAACAAATGTTTTCATTTTGAATTCTTTAAAACAAAATATTTTGTTTCAAATCCTTTCAGTGGAATATCAATGCATTTAAGAAGATAGTCTAAATCTTTCATGAATACTTTCAGATCAGTCAAAAATTATTTTGACTTTGAAATCAAAGGGAAAGGGAAGAGAATGATAAAAATGTGAATAAACAGATAAATAAGTAAGAAAATAAATGCAACAGACTATGAGCTCAATCCCATGGCCCTCGGAGCCCCGCATGCGTATGGTTTCCGCACGGCACAATGTGCCATCAATGGAGATGCATGCAGCTACGTGCGGGATCCACGGACCATCGGATTGGGCCCAATAGGGCCAGATACTGACATGTGGCTGAAGTGAAGTCAACACAAAGTTCCCAGTTGCACTTCCTGCTTCTGCTCAGATTAAGTTGTCTTTTGGTCAATTCCATCACTGCTCTAGTGAAAAGAGTTCAATGCAGCACTGGAAAATCTGGACCCGACCCCTGTTTTATTACTATTTGTCTTTAACTAGAGTTAATAGCTCTTTTTCTTAGCTGTGCTAACTAGTCAAAAGCGTTAAATTTCTTCTTTTTGAAAAGAAATGTCATGCGGCAGATCTACAAAGCACAACTTGAGTTCTTTGTCTAGCAGCCCTTTGGAAACATTTGTGATTACTGTAAGCTCGCAATGGACGACTCAAGTGCATGTCTGCATATGAAGGACAGCTGTGGAATGAATTCCAGTCTATCTTTCCACACAGAGAAAGAAACACTGACTCCGGGGCATGGTTCATCTTATTATTTTCTTAGTTCAGCCTAGAAGAAAGCAGAGGTGATTAAAAGAGCATTCTTTAAGGATTTAAGTGAATGAGTAATTTAATACTTACAAGGTATGGGAAAACAAGATAATGCATTCAATCAAATTATTTTAATGGTTTCAAAAGGTTAATGAAGCTTCTTATTCGATAACTGGAGCCTAGTGCTTTTTTGGTGGTTTGAATAGAAATGGACTGAGAAAATAATGTTTAGATCTGGGACAGCTTAGGATGCAGGGTTTGGACTGGATAGTGCTAAGAAGATGCAAGATATCAATGTGAGAACATGTTCCAGAGCAGTGGAAATCTTGCATGATTAGCTAATTTTGTGTTTCTTTCCATTTTCCCACGCCACAGATCCAAACCTCTTCCAGTTAAGGATCCTGTCAAGAAACAAAATGGAAGGTTCTGCTGTGTAGCTTTGCATCCCAACTCCTGTGAAATTCAGACAAATTAGAATTCCGTCTTGGTCATCTCTAGTTATATCACTTTCTTCTGGCTTAACTTCTAAAAAAGACAGCTACATTTTTTGTTAGCAACTTTTAACTAGAATCAGCCAAAAATAAAATTTCAACTTTACAAACAAAAATAAATTTAATTTCTGACCAAAATTTTCAATTTGTATGGGTATTTTAAATTAATGAACATTTTGAAAATGTCTACAATGCTGAAAAAGTTGCAATGCAGTTGATATTTTGAATTTTTTTAACTGGAAAAAAAAACCCAACCAAAAATATTGAATTGATTGTACTTTTGGTATTTTTTCCTTTCCTCTTTGCTGCTCAAAATAACTTATAAGTTTATTATTAATTATTATTTTATTATTAGCAAGCATTTATATAGCATCAACAATGTACCTGGTGCTTTACGAAGTAATGGAATAGACACAGTCCCTGCCCTAGGGCTTACAATCTGAGAGACGGGGTGTGGGGGGAGACGAAGGAAGGGGAACAGAGGGAGTGACAAGGGGTGTAACATTCACGAAGATGCAAGGTCCCAGGTGCATGTGCTTGGCTTGGTTACATTGAGAACGATGGCTGAATGAAGTTGCCTGAATGAAGTTTGTACTCTTCCAGGGAATTTTGTCCTAATCCACTTGGTACATATTGATATATTTTTTTCTCCTTCTGTTTCTAGTAGAATTAAAATTAACACAGATGACTTATTTATAACTTTCTCAGCAGCATCACTGGTGGCATTTGGATAGCTCTGGAGAGAGCATTGTTATTTAATTACCACAGAAGCAAACAAGCATGATTTTTGAAATCTTTCAAAAATGGTTAGTTGAATTTTCTTTCTGGCAATTTTGGCCCTTTCACATGAGAGACCTCCACCCATCTCCATGCAGTTTCGCTGCGTGGAGGCACCCATGGGAATGCCGCGGGGGATGGGTGAGGGCACTCGCGCGCTCCTGCGCTACACCCATCACCCACGGATGGAGCAATGGGCTCCAATGCCTGATGTTCCATGGGTGGAGATGGGTCTGTGCCCATGGGAACAGGTGCACACCCAGCCTTCCACCCACGGCGGTCCGCTTAAGGGCTTTTTCACACGAGATGCCTCCACGCATCTCCATGCAGTTTTACTGCATGGAGATGGGTGGAGGGTGCCCATGGGAATGCCACGGTGGATGGGTGGAGGTGAGTGTGCATGCCCACCCATCCCCACGCATGGGCCGTTCTTGCACAGACGTCCCCCGCGGCTGCGTGTGCAAGTGGGTGTGCGGGGGGGGGATCCATGCAAACGGTGTGGTGGCAGGTGGGGGGGGATGGGTGTCTGCTTGTGCAAACACCACAGGCGGTGGGGGAGGTGGGTGTGCGTTCTCAGCGCACACCCACCTCCACCCGTCACTCACCGACAGAGCCATCCAGAAAAATTGAGGCGGCTCCATGGGTGGGGATGGGTGCAGAGGGGTGTGTGCCCATGGAAAAGGGCGCAGACCTACCTCCACCCACCGCCAGCACACATATATCCCCCCACCCACTGCATCCATGCAAAAAGGGCCACGGAGGCATTGGGGGAAATGGAGATGGCTGGAGTTGAGTGTGCGTCTGTGGGAACGGCCCCACACCCATCTCCACCCACCGTGTCGCACACAACCATGCACCAGCAGGACCCCCGGTCCATTTGAAAAGGCACTAAAAATGGCCTTTTTCGGGTTACAAAAATACTGTTTTTCAATGGACTGCAGTGGGTGGGGGGATGGGTGTGCGTCCGTGGTGGGGGGAGGTGGGTGTGTGCCTGTTCGCATGGATGCACACACTCCCCCACCCATGGAGCCCATTGCTCCATGCGTGTGTGTGATGGGTGGAGGTAGGGGTAGTGCGCCAGCGCGCACGCACCCCCACCCATCTGCCACGGCATTCACACGGGCACCTCCCCCCAGCGAAACTGTGTGGCGATGGGTAGGGGCATCTTGTGTGAAAAGGGCAAAGCTTTAGTGATGGTGCAAATGGGTGCTGGAGACCTTGGAGTGCAATTCCCATAGTTTAATTAAGAAAGTAGGAAAGGCTTAAGTAAATATATTAAAAATCATTAAATGGATGTTTAATTAGAGTATTTTATGTCTTTACGTGATCTTACATTCTGACAAAACAGCATGCGCTTCAAACAGAGATGCTGTAATCATGCACTGAAAACAACGTCGCTGATCAATTTTACCCAGGGATTTTTAATTTTTTTTTTTTTAAAAAGAATCATTCAGAATTAGCCTTTAGAAGAAAGCGTGAACACACAGACATCAGCAGCAACGTTCGTATTGATTTCAGCAAGGTCAGGGTTTCACCCTTTGATTTAATGAATTTATTCAATATTTGCAATAGTTTTTACATTCAAACCCCATTTTTAAAATCTAAGTAACGAATAAATAATCCTACCTGCCTATATTAATTACAGGACTTTAATAAGTTTAAATCCATGTAACATCACAGAAACCAGAGGAGCTACATTGATTTTCACTATTTGAAAACCAGCCCTGTATATTTTCCCATGGTTTAAAAATAAAAAAATAATTTAAAAATCTTTTTTCATCTCTTTCTGTATCAGATAAAATACGGTGACATACATATTATTAAGCTTCCACTCCATTAATAATATTCTTTCTACACAAAGTTAATCCATTCATGCATTATGAAAGGAAAGCTCTGTTTCACAAAGAAGAGAGCGTGGTTTTGCAAGGGTACATGGTGGTCAGAACAAGTCATCTTCTTGGGGGATTATGTATCATCAGCAAACTGTCTCCAGAGGAAAGATCCAAAACCAATTTTTTACAAAAATAAAACAAAAAACCCCAAAACTTTTTTTCCCCTTTCCTCCTAATTTTTAAGTTTTTGAAATGTGGATTTTTATAGTGCTTGTGAAAGGTGTTGGATTGACAGCTCTGGAAATTAATTAATTATTAGCGTTAATAGTTCTCCACAATCTGCTATAAATCTGTCATTTGAAATGAAAAAACCCCACAGTATTTGGGTGTGTATGCATACGTCTAATTCACATCTAATGTACACAGGTCAGATCGCTAACTCCTTGTTCACAGCAGAAAAGGCGAGGATCAGCCTCAGGGTGTTACTGGGCCAGTGTCCTGTCGTCTGTGACTTAGCAGTAACTTCACTGAAGTAATTTGAATTACACAAACATAAAATGGTATAAACAAAGCATGCCTGGGAGTATTTATGCAACTCTAGAGATAGGGGGACAGAACGTATGTGGGTCAATATCGCCCACAAAATTTTAACCCAAAGTTTCTCCCATGAAAGGCAGAATCCGAGTTATCAGCTTCAATGATTTAGACTATAGTAACCAAGATCAGAATGTGTCCCAGATCACCAGCCCCAACGAGAAGACATAATCCAAGGTGTGTTGATTACAGACATGAGAAGGTAGAATGACTGATGTTCCTACTGTACATTATTACAGGCAGTAATATCCTGTACTGATCTATACATAAAACTATTAATCTCTTCCTCTCATTGATCTAGTGAGAGTATTAAAAGGATTCTCGAGTGTACTATCATTGGTGATATTACTTATGGTATCGATCCTTCTCTGCTGGGAGCTGAACTCAAGCAGCTCAGCCACTCCACATAGCTTTGTGGACAACTGATAATAAATTTGTTTCATTATGAACAAGGGCTGTTCATAGGTGGTAGAAGGTTCTACACCAGACAGTCCCATTGAATGTGAAAACCTAAAGAGCCAATTTATTCCTAGCCACAAGGTTAACCAACAGAAAGACTAGGTCAAATTTCTTGTCAAATATGTGTGTTCCTCTTTGCAAAAAAACAAAACCAATGAACTTGTGTGCATTTCAGGTTGGAATTTGGCTCCACAGAGAGAGTCCACAGGCATTTTTAGATGAAACACAACCACACCGGTCCACCAATGAACCACACGTCCAAACACCCCTCTGAAGGTGAGGTGGGGTGGGGTGGGGTGGAGGGATGCATGTTCCCATGACCCACGCAGCACCCTCTCATGGCCACTCACGGTGCATTGGAAAAAAAGTCGGAGTGCCCCATGTGGAGGAAGACAAGAAAGGTTGTGGGGAGAGGCACCCATGCATCCCCCTCCCTGTATGAACTGGGGCATACACCCATGCCAGGGGATAGGTCCCCCAGCCAGCTGCCTCCCTGGTCCTGCCCACAGCCCTGCTGAGAGCTCTCTGGGGAGCAATTAAAGGATACGTGAAAAATACACCACCACATTGGCTCAAAACACAACAAGCCCCCACATGTGACGTACGAGAGGAGAACTAATGCCATGAAAGACAGCTGCTCGGAGAGCACCTCCCTGCATGCCCCACCCAGTATGCACCTCCATTGTAGCCTGGGACTGCCAACAGCTGCAGCGACTGCACTGGCTCCTGGGCAGGAAGTGAATACTGACTGCTGTAGCTTCACGTTTCCGTGGCTGTGTGTCATGGCAGAGAGTGAGTAGTTGGGTGGGGCTTGTAGTGGGGAGTGTTGCCAGGTAGGGGGAGGGGAAACAGCTGCCCGCCTGAATTGTTTGCACGGCTGGTCCGTGGTGGTGGGAGTGTGTGGAGGCTGCCACTCAGCAGACACGCACACACACACCCAACCGTGCTGGTTTAAAAACGATCCAAGTTATCCCTGGTACCACTGCATTTAATTAAGGGCCTTCTGAAACTTCCCAGAGAATTATGCACCTCATAGGACAAACCCCTTCCTCAATCACCATCCCACAATCCCCTCATGGATCACAGGGGGTTTTTAGACAAGCGCCTCTCCACCCATCACTCCCCAGCATGCATGTTGCAGAGCTGCACTGATGCCCTATGTAGCCCTGCAACATGCATGATGGGTGGGTGATGGGTGAGCAGGCACTTGTCTAAATACCCTTAGACAGGATAAACAACTTAAACGAAACAGCAGCAGATCTGGTAACAGAGCCCAGGAGTCCGGAATGAGGTCCTGTTATAGTCACATGAACAGAATGCCCTTGCAAAGAGGTCAGTAACAAAGTTCCAAGGAAAATCTGCGTGTGGCCCGAAAAGGTGCATATTCTCACCAATAGTAGTTGGTCCAAAAAAAAAAAAGTCTCATCTGAACTACCTTGTTTCCATCTGAGCTACCTTGTCTCCATCTCTTACATTTGGGACCAACAGAGCAGCCATACTTTCTCTAGACTTGTACAAACAACACACATATTGTGAAATTCCCACTCACGTGGGCACAGCTGCTGCTAGCTGTTACGTATTTACAAGACACTTCAAAGACACTGTATTTTGAAAGACTTAAAATAACCAACAACTAAGCCAAAGGTATCACCGAGGATAAGCGTTCCAGTTTTCCATTGAGCTGAAGTGTGTACATTTCCTTTTGCAAGTTCAGTCATCTGCTTGCTACAAGCTTTGCACCACTGTCTTTCAGCAGGGATTCTTTTTTATTTCTTTAATAATTTTTTTTTTGCATTTAACATCCTTTATGTCAATAATAAATCAGCTTCACATCATCTGTCACTGTTAAACTCCAACCGCCAAACTCTTGCACAACCACATTTACCATCTCCATGCAGCTTTCTGTTCGCTTCGCTTTTT
>QEPC01007481.1:1554011-1567371 GCA_003113815.1 Sphenodon punctatus
TTACAATCTAAAGACAGGGGGAGGGGAGACAGCAGGGAAGGGGGAACAGAGTGAGAGACAAGGGATGCGACATTCATGAGGATGAAAGAGCTCAGGTACACGTTCTTGGCTTGGTTGCAGTAAGTTGGGAGTTTACAGATAACAGGTGGGGGACAATCCTGGGTGGGAATGGTTAGTAGGAGTTAGGAAGGGCGGAGCGGAAGAGGTGGGCTTTGAGGAGGGACTTGAAGGTGTGGAGGGTGGGAGCCAGGTGGACGAGGGCAGGGAGGGAGTTCCAGGCATGTGGGGCAGCGAGGGAGAAGGGATGAAGGCGGTTGGGGGAGCAGGGGAGGCGTGGGAGGGTGAGGGAGGGGATGGAAAAGGAGCGGAGTGCTCAAACAGGGGTTCGGAGGGAGATCAGGGAAGAGAGGTAGGGGGGAGCAAGGTTGTGAAGAGCTTTATAGGTGAATACAAGGAGCTTGTGCAGAATGTGTTCAGGAAGAGGGAGCCAGTGGAGCCTGGAGGCATAACTATAATAGGTACAGCAGGTGCAGCCGCACCGGGGCCCACAAGCATGGCGAGCGCATATGAGTGGAAGACCCCCAGTAGGGGGCCCCGTTTCATCTTCTGTACCAGGGCCCATTCCCACCTGACTGTGCCCCTGACACAGCCAGAAAGAAATACCGATTTACATCAGCTGAGGTCTGATCCTGTAACAAGACAACCCCCAGAAAAAAAAATCAGAATGCTCCGCTCCGCTAGGATCTCATGTGAACTGCTGCATTTCTGCTGCCCTGATGCAGATCTATGAAATGCCAAAGCAGAATGCAGATAAACTGGATTGCTTGAAGTGCCTCGCTATCCCATGTAGCAATATGTTGCTCTGAGTGCTTCACTATACTGAGCTAACACACGGGGCCCAGTTCTGACGTCATGCTGGTTTTACACTTCATTGAGATGTCCATGACGTGCACCCTTGTAACAGAGATTGGGTGCAGGTTGGCTGTCCTGAGCCCTGCAATTTCTAAGGCCGGCCCTGGGAGTGTCCATGTGGCTCCTGTAAGAACAAGAGAAGAGAAGCCAAGCCACCATTTCTATCGCCGCTGCCACCAGAGAATTCTGGGAGCCATGGGAGAAGAGGCAGCGTGCCCTGAGCCACTATTGCTGCTGCCAAACCTGCTGGACCTCCTCGAGTCAGAACTTTAACATGAGGGAAGAGGGCAGGGGGAAGTCATGCTGCCCCATCCCTAGATCAGTTTAAAGTGTCGTGGTTCTTGGCGATATGAAAATGTTGGCATGTGGTTCCTGGGCTAGAGAACTTTGCAGATTTGTTATTTAATTGTCACAATATTCAACAATATTCAAAAAGGACATGCTGATTTGTTGTAAAATGAATCCATCTCAGCATGTGGCAAACAATCCGCCGTCTGCATGTAGGGATTGCACTAGAAAAGCTGTCCCAATTTCCACGCCTCCTGCCCAAACAGCAGTGTTGGAATACATATGCCTGCTGCAGCAATAGAAAACCTTAAACAAACTATTTTCTCCTTGGTAACTCTGATCCCGTGTGTAGTTAGCTAACTTACTAGTTTCCTAATTAAATTGCACAAGTTTTATAGCAGTGACAGATTCTTGGTGTTCTTTGCGGCAACAATTTAGACGGGTGCCAGAGGGGAAGGGTGGGGCAGCTCGTCTGATTTCATGCCAGGATTCTGTGCTACCAGTTACCCTTGTCAATCTCTAGTTTAAGCATTTAGCAGTTATAAAGAACTCATTAAAGTGGCTGAGATTTATTACAAGCACCTCAAGATTATTAAAGGCTTGATTATGCAGTTACAATCTCATATTGGCTGTAACAGTGCAGGATTGGGACCTAAGAAATATGGTAAACCCTGATGCCTTTACATCCCCATGGGACCCCAGAGCTGCTTCATTCCCCTCCCCCCTGCAGCTGCCTTGCACGGGCTCCGTGAGGACCTATGCAGACAGACTGGCAGTTCCCCAGGCCACGGTGTGTCCAACTGTCCACTGCCACTCCCTGCCCCACCATAAAGTTGCAGTCGCTCCCATGACCACTCTATGCTGCGACTGCAACTCTATGGTGGAGACCGTGGCCTGACCCATGTCTGTCCCCCTCTCCCCTGTCAGACGGGAGGTGGCCCTGGAGCAGCATATTGCCCTGGTTCAGGCAAGGTTACCCTGCACAATGTGCCCCACCTTTCGGGGATGATGCCGTACGGAGCTGCCACTGCCCAAACAGGGGTGAACATCTGACAGCCGCCCGTCATACAGGTGGGTAAATCCGAGGCAATGTGGGGCCCTGTCTCGTATGATAACACCCAATGAGGCTTTTCACTAGAGCTGCTGAAGATAGGGTATGGTTTGCAAAAGTTCTCCAATGTTGTGATTTTTGTGTGTGTGAAACATTCAAACATTTCCCATTTTCAGTACAATACCCAAAACACCAAATATTTCCCAGCTTTTGAAACTTAAAATTTCTTCCTGGCATAAAAAAAAGAAAAGGAAAAATGGAGACAAGGGGACTGGTATGAAGACCTACCAGATCTGGTTATAATCATTCTCACAAGGAGAAATTTTCATTTCCTGTCCTCTTTTACAAACACTGTCATAACAACACAGGATAACTGTTTAAATGCTTCGCATATCTTGCAAAACAAGGTTGTGATCTGAATCCCTTTGATCTTTAGAATTTTTAGTCATGTTGGTCATGAGCCTTACTCCAGAACTGCCGGTAGGATTAAAGTAGAAACCCCCTTATCTGGGGGCACCTGGAAGGACATGCTCTCTATATAAGTTAGAGAGGTGTCGGGATAAGGGGGGACACTAACATATGAGACTTAAGTCGTATCTGGAATGGGGACAGTTCGAGATTAGAGCACGCCAAATAAGTAGGTTTCTACCAAACACTGACGATGATGACGAAGAAGAAGAAGAAGAAGAAGAAGAAGAAGAAGAAGAAGAATTTATTGAAATGCTTGACCAAAGGTCATGGCATATATACAAACAAATAAAAAACAACAAAATAAAAGCATACAAAAATAAAAATACACAGACAAAACAATCCTCCCGTGGAATACATAACTAAGAAACAGTTAATAACAAAAAAACATTTAGATAAACTGACCTATCACCAAACACTGAATTACATGCTTTGAGCATTGTGATCTTTGTTACTATTGTTTTCTTCTGACTCCACAATCAGTGGCCTGTGAAGGAGTGATGGAAGAGGCGCAAGGAGCCAGTCAAAATACAGAGTAACAGAATATATATTAACATTCAGATTACAAACTTGCACAAGGCATTGCCCTGATGTTCCTTCAGGACACAGAAAAAATCTAGGAGTGCCCAGGTCTGTGTGGCGTGCTCTCAGTGGTGCATGAACATATTGACAAGATTTTGTGGAACTCAGCATTTGCAGAAGGAAGATGGTCATGGGAAAACAGAGATAACGCCTGCCTTGCAACTTGACTTGAGAACGAGTGGATTGACCACTCTTTAATTCTGGCACCTGGGGAAGGAGGGACAAGAGAGGGGGAGAGGCTCCTGTCACAAGTCTCCTATCACATTGGGAAATGTTCAACAAGCTTCCTGTACTTCTCACCCTTCTTTTTTCACCCAACACCCTGCTCTGCAATAGGAACTAGGAGAAGCTCAAATGGCTGGGACTTCAGAATCAGGGCTCTGGAGGTCAAGTGGGCAGAGGTGTGGTAAACTTAGCTGAACCCCAGTGCACCTCCAAACAATAAAAGGGCTTGCTTTCCTCACTCATAACCTTCATGGGCTGCTGCTGCTCTTGTAATCAGTGGTCTCTTCTTCACCTGCTCTTGCAAGAGTGTATATTGGCCAAACACCTGTAATTTGGGTGTTCCAAGAACATGGGAAACGTATCTGGAGAGACTCACTTCTCTAACAAAGAAACACTTGAGAATCTTGTAGCCCGTTTCGGCAAATGCATACACACCAGCTTTAGAATAAAAGAAAGCTTTACGAAAAGGAATTAAGTTCAAGCTAAAACAAACAATGAAAATTGATTCACAGTTCCAGACAGTTGCAACAGAAAACAAAGATCCAAACCATGCAAGGCGAATTCACTTGTATAGTTCCCTAAATAGAATTCTCTCTCATAAGTACAGGTCTTTATTACAGCTTTTACCAGCTCTATTGATTAGATGGTACCGGAGGAACAAAAATAATTTATTTATTTATTTCCCCTTGAAAGCCAAAAAACTCTTTCATCAGTTCCAGTGTTAATTCAGTTTCTTGCTTAGTGATCGCAGAGTTTTCTTGTGCTAATAGGATTTCCTCTCTGCCTAGGAGGTGGCTGTTTCTCACCGGACAGGTAAGATATTTGTGCATCTCCCTTCTGCTGGGCAACAGAAACTTCCTTTGTTTCACACACAAAGGTTTGCCCTGTCAGTGTGGATTTACTTAATTGACTTTTTTGGACTCAGGAATGATCACGTCATTGATATTATTAAGTGATATTTTATAACTTTTATAAATGCAATTCTGATTCATACTATCCTTATTGTACTGTACTCACCGTTTCACAAGATGAAAATGGCACTAAACACAAAAGGCTTATATATACGCATATTGGAATTACAAGAATATGGCTTTTTACATTATCCATGGCATATTTCTAATAATTACAAGCTTGTAATATTACATAACTCGAACTCCTGTCACTAATGTCCCCCTCAGTTTGAATTGTTTTTACTCCACTGCCCCACAGCTCTCATGTGGGTATTTAAGACACAACAAGGTTTCAAAACCTTCTATGAAGACACCTCAACAAAGTCCTAAATGGAATTGGAAATGAAAGCCGTCAGTTTTTGAGTTGCCTGAGTCATAGGGTGTTTTTAGACGAGATACTGCCATGCATGGCCACCCAGTAACCACCCATCTGACCGCCCGTCGGGTGGTGGAACAGCGTGATTCGCACTCATGTGAGCCATGCTGCACTCACTCATGGCCACTCACAGAGCACTCCTGAAAAATCCGGAGTGTCCCATGTGCGGCAAGCCAAAAAAGTGCGTGGCAATGGGCACCCACTCATCCCCAGCCCATATGAACTGGGACGGCCACCCACATCAGCAGACAGGCATGGGTGGCCTCCCATAGACACTGTGGGTGGGGGAAATGACCTTTGCAAGTCACAGGAACTGACCTTGAGCGCTGGGGAGCCTGGTTCCCCAGTGCTCACGGGCGGGACATATTGTTTTCAAAGGTCAACCTGGCATGCTTCCCTCTAGCCGATGGTTCATGGCAGGGGAGGGCGGGGGGCTGCCGAGGTAGCCACATTGGTAGCCACCCATTAGAATCCCTCCTCACTCACTCCACCTCAGTCACAGCTGTGTCACACAGTGGCCATGGAGCCCCCCTCCCCCCAAGCCTTGCTCATTAAAAACACCCATAGAAGCATCCAAACCTTCAAGCGCTTATCAGAAGTGAGCTACAACACAGTGCAATTGAGAAAGTCCAATCTGCTTATCTTTTCCCGGAAGAATCTTGTCCAGAGGTTCAAGATGTACCTCTTTTAATGTCTTTAAAATAATTGCCTGCAAGTTACGCCCCTGCTTACTCATGGAAGTAGGAGTGTGTCTTTGTTTTTGTATTTATATTTAGCAATATTAACAGGCCGGGTGACATAGGCGTTATGCCAGAGTGAAGTAATTATACAACACTCCATTGCAGTAAAGGGTGGGGAAGCTCAATCCATCTTTGCAAGAGAGGACAAAAAGTTATAAGGCAGCCTTTAATGTGGGAGGCTCCCACGCTAGAATAAAGTGCAACGCCAGACAAATGTAGGACCCACCAAGTAGGCAGGTGAAAATCCTCCCATAGGAATAAGCCTCTCCCCACTCCCATCCCTCAGATATCCATGCTCATTCAAAATGCTAGCCATAAATCAAATCCGATCAGATCAAATGAAACTGTCTGGATTGAAGCCACATGATAATCAGTTTTAAATCTTGCCATCCAGAATAAGGATTATTATTAATAATAATTAATAATAATAAAGCTCTGTAGAGCACAACAGTTAGTTACTATGTACAGCTAAACACATTGTACTTGGCTTGAAACTGCATGACAACGAATAGTGGCTTGTATGGACAGGCTCTTATTAAACCTAATTATTCAATAGGGTCAACTCTGAATCAGCTAATCACATTGAACTTTAATGGTACTCCCAGACTTGGGAAATAATGGAAATGGTTACTTTTATATTAATAAATGTTGCTGACTTATGTTTCTGCTTTGACTGTTCTCACCAAATATACCTTAAGCATAGAGGAAGCCTGTTGAACTTCATCAGTCATTTGTCTGACTTAAGTTTTTCCCTCCTCCCCCTCCATAGCCGGGTGCTCCTGAGCTGTCTGGGAAGGGCGGAGTATGAATTTAAATAAATAAATAAACTACCTCATGTCTTTTTCTGTTGTCATATCATTTATTATTTGTGATGGGTCTCGGTTTCAGCCAGAAACCCAAGTGTGTGCGTTTAGCGCTGTCCACAGAGCTGAGTGTGAGCCCAAAGGAGGGCAAACATTGACTCGGCAAACGTACATGGCTGTTGACATGCTTTTTGTATGGTAAAGGAACGCCCAAATTTGTGCATGCATGAGCTGTGAGAAGGGGCAGTAGGTGCAAATTTATCACTGCAACGAATTTCTGGTGCAAACATTGGAAGGTGGTTTGATGTCAGTTGAAAAAATTAGCTCAGCAATTCTGTGGTTGTGGAAGTCACTGGAGATTTGCATTAAGCAAGGGACTCCTGTTCACTGCATTTCCCTCATTGGTGGGAATGGAAAAAATCCAGTGAACACGGGGCCCCAGTGTTATGCATCCCATTTTGTGCCTGATGCACAGAGTTTTTCTTTGCCTCTTACTGTTTAGTGATACAGCCTGACTGTTTAGCTGTGGAGGGGCTTGTAAGGTTATAAGCCCTCAGGTGTGGGTCACTTCAGTGAACCAGACTCTGGCTCAGGCCTGAACAGGGCTCATTGTCCTGGTTTGTTGGTCAGGATGGTGCCATCATCCTAGCCTCTGTCCTGGGCCCTCTTCTCTTCTCCCTTTACACTCTTTCTCTGAATAAAAGAAAGCCATAGGGGTCATGATGGGCTGGGGGTGTTATGGTCCCTCTGGGGGGAAAATACAATCTCAGAGGGGTTTGAGGGGTTTAGTGCCTGTTCCCTGCAACGCCCCCCAGGTCAAATGAGGAGGTGTTGGGTGTTGGAAGGGCCCCTGGTCGTGTGTTGCTTCTGTTGAACGCCAGGTCGGTTGCAAATAAGAGTTTTACAGTCTGGGAGCTGATCTTGGACCAGGTGGCCGACTTGGTGTGCATTATGGAGACCTGGTTGGACACTGAATTGGGGCCTATTTTGGCTGACCTTGTCCCAGCCGGGTACTCCATGCAGCACCAGTGCTGACCAGAGGGATTGGGGAGCGGGGTAGCCATAGTTTTTCGGGATACCTGGTCTGTGCGGAGATATCCAGTGTAGGCTCCACTGGGAGTAGAGTGCCTCCATCTCGTGATTGATTTGGCCCTAGGAGACAGATTAGGGGTGCTACTGGTATACCATGCACCTTCCTATACGGCAGCATCCCTGCTTGCCCTGACCAACCTGGTGTTGCAGGTGGTGTTGCAATCCCCAAGGCTTTTAGTCTTTGGGGATCTCAACATCCACGTCAACTCCAGTGTCAAGGGAGCGGAGCAAGAGTTCATGGCCACCATGGGCCTGTCTCAGATGATATATGGCCCAACTCATGAGGTAGGACATACTCTGGACCTGCCCCCAGCAAGGTGAGGGACCGGTTCGTTTGGTTAGCCCCCAGAGCCTTATGGAACTGGAATGGTTCTGGAACACTCTGGGGGATATACCTTCTGACCTCGAGATTAAGACTATTATAACGCGCTCTATGTGGGGCTACCCTTGGTGATGTGGGGCTACCCAGAGACTGCAGCTGGTGCAGAACGTAGCGGCCCACCTCCTGACAGGGACGGGCCATCAGGAGCATATAACACCTGTACTCTGTTCTCTGCACTGGCTGTTTATAGTCTACTGGGCCTGATTCAAGGTGTTTGTGTTGACCTTTAAGGCCTTATATGGGCTGGGCCCTGCTTATCTGCGGTACCATCTCAACCTCTGTGTCCTGGATCGGCCCTTGGGGTCATCTGGGGGCGCCCTCTTGGAGGTTCCCCAGGTCTTCCAGGTGGTGACCCTGTGGAACTCCATCCCACTGGAGAACCACCTTTCCCTGGATCGCCTCTCTTTTTGTAAATCATGTGAGACCTGGATGTTCTTCCAGGCTTTCGGCGAGGTGGGGGGATGTTTTGTGTTTTGTTTTCTTAGGGTGTTGGGTGTGTGTGTTGTAGTCTGGCCCTGTGATTGTTCATTTTAATTAATTTTAATTATTTATATATTGTTTTATTACTTTGAATTTTTATTTGTTGTACGCTGCCCCAAGCTGCCATGTGGCAGGAGGGGGTGGGTTAGAAGTACTGGAAAGAAAGAAAGAAAGAAAGAAAGAAAGAAAGAAAGAAAGAAAGAAAGAAAGAAAGTCGGGGCCTATCCTGGCTGACCTTGTTCCGGCTGGGTATTCCGTGCAGCATCAACCACGGTCGGAGGGATGGGGGGGGCAGTGTACCCATGATTTTTAGGGAGGGTTGGGCTGTTCGGAGGTATCTGGTTCAGTCCATAGTGGGTATTGAGGGTCTCCACCTGGTGTTCAATTTGGCAGGGGACAGTTTGGGAGTGTTGCTTGTATACCATGTGCCTACTTGTATGGCGGCCTCCCTACATGCTCTAGCAGATCTGGTGTCGGGGGTGGTGTTGCGGTCCCCAAAGACAGTAATCTTGGGGGACTTCAACATCCACACCAATGTCAATATTAGGGGTGCAGAGCATGAGTTCATGGCCGCCATGGCAACCATGGGCCTGTCCCAGATGGTCAGTGGCTCGACGCACCAGGGGGGACATACCTTAGACATTGCGTTTTGCATTGGCCTTGAGGTGGGGTGTGTGTGTGTGTGTGTCCGTTGATGGGGGTGATATCAGCTGTGCCCTTGTCATGGATGGACCATTACTTCCTGCAGTCCTCTCTCCTGGCACACGTCTGCCCCCGGATGGGCGTGGAACCAATTTGAATGGTCCGCCCTCGCAGACTGATGGAACCAGAACAGTTCCAGGAGGCTTTGGGGGATATACCCTCTGACCTGGACGACCGTCCCACTGATGACCTTATCGGGCTGTGGAACATCTTGCTGTCGGAGGCCACTGATCAGACGGCTCAGAGGCATCTGCTTCCCAGGTGGCAGCACCGTAGGCGTCCCTGGTTTTTGGAGGGGCTGCGGGTGCTGAAGCAGGAGGGGAGGCGGTTCGAGCGAACGGTAGCGCCATTCACGTGCGAAAGCCAACAGGTTGCAGCATAGAGTGAGTTTATGAGCCTATGCCGTGGCTATGCAGGCAGCAAAGAAGGAGTTCTTTGCTGCCCTCATAGCATCCGCTAAATCCCATACAGAGGAGCTGTTCCAGGTGGTGTGGAGGCTGGTCAGTCCGGCCTCCCTCCACCTTGGAGTGGAGTCATCTAGTGCCCACTGTGACTTGTTTGTGGATTATTTTGTGGATAAAATTGCTCGGATTCACCATGGTTTTGATGCCGCACTTCCTGCAGTGGGGCAATTAGAGGTTATGGAAGCCCTGCCTTGTCCATGTTTGTGGGATCAGTTTTGGTTGGTGCAGCAGATGTTCTTGGGGCTGTTAGGGCTACCTGTTGTGAACTGAACCCTTGCCCATTCTGGCTGGTTAAGGCCTGCTGGGAGACAATGGAGCCGCTGCTGGCAGGGGTGATCAATGCCTCCCTTCAGGAGGGCAGGGTGCCAAGCTGCCTTAAAGAGACGGTGGTGCGGCCCCTGTTCAAGTAACCATCGCTTGATGTTGACTCCCTTGCCAGTTATTGGCCGGTCTCTAACCTCCCCTTTTTAGGGAAGGTTATTGAGTGGGTGTTGGTCCGGCAGTTACAGGAGCATCTGGATCGTGTTGGTTTTCTTGATCCCTCACAGTCTGGATTTCGCCTGGGTTATGGCACCGAGACTATGCTTGAGGCGTTGGTCGATGATTAACGCCGTTTGGCCCTGCTGATTCTATTAGATCTGTCGACTGCTTTTGATACCGTTGAACATGAGATGTTGGTGGTGCGCCTGCGGGAAGGCGGTATGGTTCTTGACTGGTTCCACTCCTTCCTGGATGGAAGAACTCAGCGAGTGGTGCTCGGGCATAATTTTTCATTATTCCGAGACCTCTCGTGTGGAGTCCCACAGGGTTCTGTTTTGTCCCCTCTCCTGTTCAACGTGTATATGCAGTCACTCGGCGAGGTGGTCAGGAGGTTTGGGGTGCAGTGTCATCAATATGCTGATGACACCCACCTTTACCTCTCTTTTTCATCAGACCCAGGCCCGGCAGTCTCAATGCTTACTGGGTGTCTGGGAGCTGTGGGGGATTGGATGAGGGTGAATCGACTGAAGCTGAATCTCGATAAGATGGAGGTGATGCTGGTGGGTAAGGCAGCAGGGGTGATGGCCCCTATCATTGATAGGGTCTGCCCTCCGCTGGTTCCCCAGATACGGAGTCTCGTGCTCCTTGACATACAGCTCAGGTGGAGTCTGTGGCAAAGAGTGCCTTTCGCCAATTACATCTGGTGTGTTGGCTTCGGCCATATTTATTTATTGTTCACATTTATTAGCTGCCCCCTCATGCCTACTGCATCCCGGGGCAGCTTATAGCAAATAAAAACAATAGCAGCAATATAAAAATGATTCAATTTAAAACATTTTAAAACACTCCCCCGTCACTTAAAACCACATCTTAAAACCAACAACTCCCCTACCTACCGCACCCTCCCCTCCGAAGGTCTGGGTGAACAGCCAGGTCTTACAGGTTCGGTGGAACGCCAATAGACCCGGGGCAAGGCGAGCTTCCTCCAGGAGGAATTACAGAGGCGTGGCCTGGCCACCAAGAATGCCCTTTCCATTGTGGCCCCCCACTTAACACAGGGGACCTTCAGGAAGGTGCCCCCGGTAGACCACAGGGATCGCTCTGAGGTGAGGAGGGCGAGGTGGTCCCCAAGGTATGTGGGGCCCAGACTGTGTAGGGCTTTATAGATCAAAATTAGCACCTTAAATCTGGCCCGGTACGTTATAGGCAGCCAGTGCAGAGTGCGGAGCACAGGTGTTATGTGCTTTCGCCGACCCGTCCCCGTAAGGAAACGGGCCGCCGCATTCTGCACTAACTGAAGCCTCCAGACCAGAAACAGGGGAAGCCCCATGTAGAGCGCGTTGCAGTAGTCTAGCCTCGAGGTGATGAAGGCATGGATGAGAGTGGTCAGGTCTCCATACCAGATACAGCTGGTGGAAGGCGGCTTTAGTCACTGCCTCCACCTGCCGAGCGAGACGGAGGTCCGAATCCAACACCACCCCCAGACTCCGAACCTGCTGGGCTACAGGAGGGTAAACCCCTCCCCCCACCGGAGGAGCCAGCACCCCCTTGTCCTTCCCACCACCATTACCTCCATCTTATCGGGGTAAGTTTCAGTCTGCTCTGCTGCATCCAATCTGCCACGGCCTCCAAACATTGGGAAAGTATAGAGACAGCAGGACCTGGGTCGGTTGAAAACGAGAGGTACAGCTGAGTATCATCAGTATATTGGTGACATCACACCCCGAACCCTTTCACGATCTCCCCCAGGGGCTGCATATATACATTAAATAATAACTGAGACAGAATTGAATCCTGCGGAACACAGCAGGTCAAGGCCCGGGGGCTTGATGTTTCAACCCCCAGTACCACCTGCTGGCTTCTCCCCGAGAGGAATGAGCGGAACCACACAACAGTCCCGTCCAGACCCCGCAGGTCTCGCAGCCATCCCAGCAGCAGCCCATGGTCCACAGTATCAAAAGTGGCCAAGAGATCTAGCAGGATCAGAAATGTTGAACATCCTGCATCCATCTCCTGTTGGAGATCGTCCACCAATACCAACAATGCCGTCTCAGTACCATAGCCGGGGTGGAACCCAGACTGAAAAGGGTCAAGGAAACCGATACTATCCAGATGCACCTGGAGCTGCAGAGCCACTGCACGTTTAATAACCTTCCCTAAAAAGGGAAGATTAGAGATGGAGCAGTAGCTGGTGAGTGCGTCCACATCCAAAGATGGCTTTTTTAGCAGGGGGCACACCACAGCCTCCTTGAGACTGGGCGATAACCTCCCCTGCCGAAGGGACATGTTCACTACCCTCGCCAGCACTGTCCCCAACGTCTCCATGGAGGCTTTCACCAAACAGGATGGGCATGGATCTAATTCACAACTAGTGGCTCTAACAGACCCCAGGACCTCCACCGCATCAGCCGGCGTCACTTCCTGAAACTCCTCCCAGAAAGATCGACCAGACGGCACCTTCATAACCTCATGCTCCTCACCTCCTGCTTCCAACCTGGTGTCAAAGTTACTCTGGATCTGAGTGATCTTGTCTGCGAAGTAAATGGCAAACTCCTCACAGCGAGCCTGGGACAAGTCCCCGTCCAGGCAGAGGGAGGCCAGACTGATCAGCCCCCGCACCACCCGAAACAACTCCGCTGGATGCGACTTTGCAGACGATATGCGGGAAGCAAAGAACTCTTTCTTTGCTTTCCTCATAGCCTCAACATAGGACCACAAATGGGCCCTATGGAGAAGTGGATCAGATTCGGAGCGAGTCCGACACCAGCATCGCTCCAGTCTCCTGCCTACCTGTTTCATACACCGCAGTCCCTCAGCAAACCAAGGGGCCCTGCGGTGACGAGACGGAGGCAGAGGATGTCTCAGAGCCACCCTATCAGTGGCCTCCCCCAGCAAGGTGTTCCAATGCTGGACCAGCACATCAGCAGAGTGGCCGTCAGGGTCTAGGGTTAACTCTCTCAGTCTCCTGGAACTGCTGCGGTTCCATCAGCCTCTGAGGGCGGACCAACCTAACTGGTCCATTCCCTAGGGATGGGCGAATGCGGTTCGGAAGTTCGGAGATTAGCCCGAACTCAGCTTGTTCGGATGACCGAACCCAAACCCGAACCCAAACGCGAACATACTGAACAAACCGAACACCGAACAGTGAAATGGCCGAACAGTTCGGTCAGTTCGGATCGAGTTCGGGTGAGTTCGGGTGGCAAAAAAAGGTTCACTGGAAGGTCAAACATGACAGGGAGGTGTCAGTCACTGAGAAGCAGACTTCCAGGCACCAGGGGTGGAGAGGCTTGCAAGAAACGAAACTAATTATCTGCCTCCCCCCTTCCCAACACCTTCTGAGCTAGTCACTGTTCCTGAACAGCAGG
>QEPC01007481.1:1567649-1591436 GCA_003113815.1 Sphenodon punctatus
TTAGTGATTTAGTTTTAGTGTTTGTAGGAATAGGCCTGTGTACTTATTAGATAATCCATTTAGTTCATAGCATTTAGAATAGTTAATAGCAGTTAGATTTAGTGTAGATACATACATATAATATTAGATAAAAAAATAAATTAAAAAACCCCCTATAAAAACAAAAAAAACAAATAAAAAACAAAAGAAAACCATATAAAACCCAATAAAAAACAAAAAAAACATATAAAAAACAAAAAAACACCCATAACAACATTTCCCGAATGGCCAAACCAAACAGCCGAATGGCCTAACCGAATGGCCTGTTCGGATGACTGAACTGAACAGTCGAACCCGAACTCGGCAAACTAACCGAACGGACGAACTGAACGAACGAACCGAACGCAGCCAAACCGAATGGACGAACCGAACGCAGCCGAACCAAACGGCCGAACCCGAACCGCGATCTGTTCGCCCATCCCTACCATTCCCCTTCTGGAGGGGGTGTGCTGAGAGGCTGGCCTGTAGAAGATAATGGTCCGTCCATGACAAGGGTATAACTCTTACATCCCCCACTAACGGACCACCTGCCTCAAGGCCTGAACAGAAAACCAGGTTGAGGATATGCCCCCCACATGGGTCAGGCAGTTGACCGACCACCTGGGACATACCACCTGGTATGTCTCGGACTCTGACCTGGCCACTGTCATCCATGCTTTCTTCACTTCTAGGCTTGACTACAGTAACATGCTCTAGTGACAGTGCAGAGACTGCAGCTGGTACAGAATGTGGCAGCCTGTCTCCTGGTGGGACTGGGCTGCTGGGAACATAGCACACTGGTTCTTCGGTCTCTGCACTGGCTGACTATAGTCTTCCGAGCCCGATTCAAGGTGTTGGTGCTTGCCCTAAACGGTCTTAGCCCAACCTATTTGCGGGACCACCTCACCCCCTGGGTCCTGGATCGGCCCCTGCGGCCATCAGGGGGTGTTTTCCTTGAGGTCCCCTGAGTCTACCAGGGGGCTATGATGGGGAGGGTCTTCTTGGTGGCCGCTCCGTGGCTGTGGAACCCCCTGCTGGTGGAGGCCCATTTGGCCCCAGATCGCCCCTTGTTTCGAAAAAGTTGTAAGACGTGGCTGTTCTACTTGGCTTTCGATGGGGAGGATGGGGAGGGTGGTGGGCGGTTAGGGATATTTTAAAATTCCTCCCTGTTGTGTTTGTTTTAAAGTTGTTTTTATTGTTATTATTGTTATTATTGTAAGCCGCCCAGAGCTGCCTGTGGCAGGATGGGCGGGATAGAAATGTTAATAAATAAATAAATACTCATTGAAACCCACAGTTTCCAGTACCACCTGTATGCTGATGACACACAACTCACCCTCTCCATCCAGTCTCGTATCACTGACTGTCTCTCTGACATCTCTGCTTGAATGTCTCGTCGTAGCAGAAGAGTGAGGGAATGAGCCAACATGTCCCCCACCCCACAGGCCCTCTCCCCCAGGCATGGGAATGGAGCACATGCAAGCATCCCTCCTGTGAGAGGGGTTGACCTGGTGTCCCAAATCTTCTGGGGCAGGAAGGTTGTCCATAATCTACAAGGGGAGTGCAAAAGTTGCAAAGGGGGGCCCCATGAGAGTGGAGGCTTAATAGTGGGCTGTGGTGGTGTCAGAGGCTTAATAGCAGGCTGTTGTTGGGGTGGGGAGTAGGGGAACGGCTGGCGATGGTGCAGGTAGAGACATATATGGGCCCGGTTCTCCAAGGCAGGGGGAAATCTCCCTGGCTGCCTCTGCCTAGGGCCAATTTCCTGGAGCCGGGCAAGGGAGTGGGGGGTGGAAAACAGGGGGACCTTGCCCAGTCCCCAGTTCTCTGGGCCGGGCAGAGGTAGGCAGAAGTCAGTGGGAACCCCACAGACTCCCACCCGTACCCCCGTCCAGGACGTTCTGGTTGCTAGAGCCTGGCACAGAGCAGCAGCAGAAAACAGGGGGACCATTGATGCCTCCTCTCCAACCCGTTCCCTGGGGTTGGGCGGGGCCTGAAGGTAGGTAAAAGGCCAGAGAACTTCCTGGCTCTGCGTATCAAGCACAGGAATTTTATTGGGGGGAATTCCCACCCTAGGTTCAACCAACTATCACTCCCCGAGATCTTTCCCACACACAGGAAGTCAAGACAAGGTCAGAGGTGTTTTTTAAAAAAATAAATCAATTTTTCCCCCTAAAAAGGATAATAGTCAGGTAAAAAGGAAAATATCTGGAGGGAAAAAATGGGACAGGACAGAGACTTGGTCCTACCTACGTGACGCTGCTGCCACCATTTTGGAAAAGGGCTGCACGTGCGCAGAACAAGCCCTGGCGGCTGTTTTCATGCATGCCTAGTCCTTTTTTGTGTAAACCGAACCAGTTACACTTTTAATCTGAATTCGAAATTCCCATCCCTAAGAAAAATCAAACATATTTATTTATTTGTTTAGTCCGTCAATTTATATCCCACCCCTCCTGAGAACAGCTCGGGGCGGCTAGAACAGCTCGGGGCGGCAAATGTCCAAATACAGGATGGAGGATACCTGGCTTGGCAGCAATACGTGTAAAAAAATATCTGGGGATTGTAGTTGATCACAGACTGAGCACGGGTCAGCAGCGCGATGCAGTCACAAAAAAGGCGAATGCGATTTTAAGCTGCATTAACAGAAGCATCGTTTTCAAGTCACGAGAAGTAACAGTGCCACTCTATTCTATGCTGGTCAGACCTCATCAAGAGTACTGTGTCCAGTTCCGGGCAGTGCATTTTAAGAAGGACATCGCCACTGACAGATTGGAATGGGTTCAGAGGAGGGTGACAAAGATTTACAGGGGTCTGGAAAACTAGTCCTACGAGGAAAGGTTGAAAGAGCTGGGTATGTTTAGCCCTGAGAAAAGAAGCCTAAGGGGAGACAGGCTAGCGGTCTTCCGCTACCTGCAGGGCTGTCACAGAGAGGATGGCAAAGACTTGGTCTCTCTTGCCCCTGAAAGCAAGACTAGAAATAATGGGCTCAAAGGACAAGAAAGCAGATTTTGGTTAAATATTAGGAAGAACTTCCTAAAGGTCAGAGCTGTTCAACAGTGGAATAAATTGCCTAGTGAGGTGGTGGACTCTCCTTCGCTGAAGGTTTTCAAACAGAGGCCGGACAGACATCTGTCAGGGATGCTGTAGCTGTGGATTTCCTGCATTGAGCAGGGGGTTGGACTAGATGGCCTCTGAGATCCTTTCCAACTTTATGATTCTGTTATTCCTGTGGCTGGGTTACCACCGAGAAGCTAACTGGTGGGGCAATGGGGATTCGCTGAGGGAGCCAGTATACAAAATATTCCCCGTCTCTTGTAGCCAGAGTCTACACATAGGTCCCTGGGCAACCACCGATTCCAGCGTAGCAAGGAACTTACCAGGGTCCTGGTTCTCTTATACACAACTTAACCTTACGTGGGTTGAGGAAGTCTAGTCTACAAACCACCCCTTCCAGCTAGCTTACTCCGCTGACGGTCTTCTGGGCTTTGTGGGTTTCAAGCCTTTACACAACCAGTCCCATACAAGTCCCGGCCTTCTGGGTGCATCACAAGATTCACTCCCATCTGGGAGTTCCCTTGATGCAAGATTCTTCCGTGAGTGTATCTGCCTCCTTTTCTGTTCCTACGGCTTCAACTCCCTTGCCAGGGCCAAACTCCTCTAAAGCCCTGCACTAGTCTCTTTCTGCCTCCCAATTTCAAGGAGAGCCCTGCTTTTGGACCCTTCGTCTCCAGCCTTCCCCTACCATAAAGCCTCTTCTCCTTTTATCCCAGAAGTCTGAGCTTCAGTCCTGATTGGCTACTGGTGTTATCCTTAGCTTAATTGATGTCAATATTTCTTTAGCGCCACCTGTAGAGGGATCCTTAATTTAGTTGGTGTGCCTGTGGCTTTCTTTGCTAGTGCTAAAGCACCATTCTGCAAGTCTACTCTGCTTATATTTGAGACATTTCAATTGAAAACAAATGGGCAATCTGTCTTCAGGAACTCTCTGCTCTGAATCCCTAGCTTTATGGTTTTAGTGGGTCCACTGAATCCTAGATATACTTTCAGGAGCGTAGGCACGGTCATTGTTTTGAGTGAAAGGGGGCATGATTTACCTGTGCAAATGGCATATTTGTGCACATAGAATGGGGGAAGTGGATGCCAGTAAAGGTAGCAGTTATAAAATATGGTCCATTCCTAACTCTACAACCATCACACTCTCCTTCCCAAACTAAATCTGTGTAGAAGCTGAGCTTTTCTCTGTTCCACTATAATGGCCTTTTCAAACCTTTTTAACCTAATCAAGTGTTATCTAACCTTGAAGTATTCATGAAGCAAGCAGTCTCCCCCTGCCTCCCTCTCAACTTCCCATCATCAGCATTCATTTATTTTGGGTGAAGTTACATCTAGTTTCAAACTGCCAGTGGAGGGGAGTCCTGACTTGTTACACTATCAGTTGGCTTTGATAATTTGCCAAACAGCTAATCCTGCCTGACAAGCCGCTCACACATGATATAACAACTCACCTGGACTCCATCAAAGCAGTTAACCTGCTTTCTAAAGAAATGAGTGTCATCCTGCCAATGGTTCTTTGAGCCACCTGGAAAACATATTTGCAAAGGATTCACAGCAAGGGAATCATTCCCCTTCTGTGGCCTGGAGATGATGCACACAGGCAGCAATGGAGGTACACATTCTTTGTGGGAAACCAAAAGGAATCCCCTTTGCACCAGCTCCATCTGTTTGTCTTGTGAGATTTGGTCTTTTTCCATTGCTAAATTAGCCCTAGGAACATACTGCTGGCCAGCAGTACGGCTCCCTTCACCCTCCACAACGTGCTAACCTACTTCCTGCCTATAGCTAGCTAGTGGAAAAAAATTTCAATCAAACCCTTTCTTCCTAAATTTTTTTTAGAAATTTGTGGAAACATTTCAATTCGGATGATCTCCGATGAAAAGTTTGAAAATAAAAAATTCAGAACCACAATGATCTTTTTTCATTTGCAGATGTAGTCGCGCTAGCCATGACCCAGATGGCAGCGGGGAAGGCCCCAGGGAAAGATGGCATACCTCCTGAAGTTTTCAAACAGTTTGCAAGCTGGTGGATCCCGCGCTTAGCAAGGTTTTTCACCCTGATTAATTATACGAAGGCGATCCCGCAGGAGTGGGCTATAGCAGTCATGGTGCCTATTTTTAAGAAAGGTAATTCATCGGATTCGGCCTGCTATAGGCCCATTAGCCTGCTCCTAATACTGGGTAAACTATATACTAGGACTCTTTTGGTAGCCTTAAGGAAATGGGTTGAAATGGATCACACATTAAGAGAAGAACAGGCGGGTTTTTGCAAAGGCAAATCTACTATGCATAATTGTTCTGTTCTATAGCACCTCATTGATAAATATGTTACTGTAAAACGCAGGAACCTTTTTGTAACGTTTATTGACTTTTCGAAAGTGTTCGATTCAGTAAACAGAAAGCGTCTTTGGGCTAAGCTGAGGAAGACGGGGATCCCATTAAAACTACTAGAGCTAATAATTCAGCTTTATCAAAATACGAGGGCGGTAGTGAGGCTAAATCCCAGGGGTAGTCTTACGAGAGACTTCCCCTTATATCAGGGAGTTAGACAGGGTTGTCTTCTCGCCCCACTGCTTTTCAATTTATATATTGACGATCTCGCCCCTACTCTCTTAGCAGCTAATCCAACGCCGCCACGAATACGAGATAGACCAGGGTCTTGCTTAATGTACGCAGACGATATTGTTATTTTCTCGTAGACTAGGCAAGGGCTCCAACAAATGTTAACGGCACTGCATACTCTTACTGTCAAGCAAATTTGCAGATGTACCTGCGGATGCATGAAGGCAGTTCATCATGGGAAGCATCATTTGCCAGAACGCTACCTGTACGCACCATCCATACACATGCAAGTGAAACACCTCATTGCAGATGTGCAAACATTGATTATTTATTCAAATTTATACCCCGCCCTTCCCTGAAGGCTCAGGGTGGCTTACAGAAATAAAACACACAGAACAAAAGGGGCTTTGGTGGCCCTCCAGGGAAGAGAGTTCCATAATCCTGGGGCAGCAACTGAGACTGCCTCTCTGCAGGCCCTTGTCGTACGGACAAGACTGGCATGTGGTATCCGCAAGAGGGCAATCCCGGCCAACTGCAGGGGTTGCAGCGGAGCATAAAAGGAGAGGCGGACTTTCAGATATGTGGGGCCTAAGACATGTAGGACATTAAAGGTCAAAACCAGCCCTCGTCCTTGAAGTGCCCAGAAAGCTTTAGGAAGCCAGTACAGACTATAGAGCACAGGTGTAATGAGCTCACGGTGACCCACCCCTGAAAGGAGCCAGGTGCTGCGTTCTCCACTACCTGTGGCTTCCAAACAGTCACCAAGGGCAGGCCCATGTAGAGTGAATTGAACTAGTCCAGCCCTGAAGTAAGGAAAGCATGGATGAAGATGGCCAGATCTGAATCAGAAAGTAAGGGCTGTAGTCTTCTCACCACTCCTGGCCACTGCCACAATTTGACAAGCCAGGCACAGCAAGGGGTCCAAAGCACCCCAAGGCTGCAAACCTGAATAACTAGAAGGGGCCAAACCCTCAACAAGAGGGGTCCCAATCCCCTCCAAGTCACAAGATGGGCCATCCATCATGAGTTCAGTCTTGTCTGGATTCAGCTTCAATCGGTTCACCCTCATTCAGTCCCCAACAGTAGCCAAGCACTGAGAAAGCACTGAAACTAAGGGACCTGGGTCAGATGAAATAGAGAGATAGAGCTGGGTGTCAACATCAGCATACTGATGGCACCTCACTCCAAACCTCCGGATGATCTTGTCCAAAGCTTCAGATATGCATTGAACAAGTGGGGAGACAGAATGGAACCCTGCAGGACACCACAGGGGAAGTCCCGAGGGGATGACGAGCAATCTCCCTTTCCCCAAGGCGATGATGAGCAATCTCCCACTGCGACCTCCCTGACAGGAATGAACAGAACTACTTAAGAGTGGTCCCAGTCCCACGCACCTATGCCAGGTCCTGCAGACGTGTCAACAACACCTCATGATCAATATATTCAAACCTACTGAAAGATCTAACATGATCAGCAGGGCACAATTCCCTCTGTCAATCTCCAGATGTAGATCATCCACCAAGGCCACAAGCACAGTCTCCGTATACCCCAGACGAAAACCTGACTGAAATGGCTTCAGGAATCCAAAAGCATCAAGAAAAGCCTGAAACTGCCAGGAAACCACCCATCCAATAATCTTCCCTAAAAGGGAAGTTTAGAAACAGGGTGATAGCTGGCCGGGGAGTCAGCATCCAATAATGGTTTCTTAAGCAGGGGCCAGACCACCGCAGTTTCAAGGGAGTCTGACAATCTACCTTCTCCAAAGGAAGTGTTGACAACCCCATCCAGCAAAGGTCCCAATGTCTCCCAGCTGGTTTTTACTAGTCAAGATGGGCAAGGATCTAATTATTATAAATTATGATTATTGATATAGCACCAGCAGTGTACCTGGCGCTGTACAATCAATAGTTAGCGACAGATTCCTACGCAACTGGTTGCCCGCATTGCTCCAAGCGCATCCTCTGCATTAGTGGGTGACTCTAATTGAAACTGATACAAACAAACGGGACACTGCTGAGCTTCCACAAACCCAAACACTGACTCTGCAGTTGAAACAACAGCACCCAAGTCGTGGTGATATTCAATTTTGCAATTTTAAAATATTTTTTGATTGAGCGATTTTGTCTGCAAAGTAGTTAATAAAAGGGTCATAGAGGGCAATAGATGACTCAGGTTCATGGTGACGTCAGACCTGTTAAACCAGGCTATTCACCACCTGAAATAGCTCCACAGAATGGGACTTTGCAGACTATGATAGCAGAGAAGAAATCTTTCTTTGCCGCCATCACAGTCACGGCATAGTCCTTTAAAAATGATATATGCCACAACTGGTCAGCTTCAGCGCGAGTCAAGAACCATCTGTGCTCTAACCACCTCCAACCGGCTCAGATCCCCTATATACCAGGGGGCCCAATACTGTTGTTGCAGTGGTGGATGCGGATGTCTAGATGTAACTGTGTCAATGGCCCTGGTCAATATGTCATTCCATAAAGTGACCAGGTCATCAATAGAGTAGCTGTCAAGGCCAGTGGGTTAATCCCCCAGAGAGTTCGGCTCCACTAACCTAACTGGTCCACCACTATGATGAGAGCATAGGAGGGTGGGGATTTGGACTTTTGAAAGGTAATGGTCCGACCATGACAACGGTGTTATAACATCCCCCAAAACTGAAACCCCTGTCTCCAGATCAGTGGAAAATTATCAGAGGCAACATGTGTCCCACCTCATGTGTCGGTCTAGATATTATTACCCATGGTTGTCATGGATGCCATGAAGTTCTGCTTTGGCCCCAAAAGGTTAGTTTCAGTGTGTATGCTTGTTTGTTTGTTTATTTATTTTAAAAGTCTTGTTACTCCGCCACTCCTGCCACAGGCAGCTCGGGGCGGCTTACACTCAGTGTTGAAGTCATCTAAGACTATAAGTCTGAGTGACCTCAAGACCACATCTGAGACCAACTGAGTCAGCTCGGTCAGGGAGTCTGCTGTGCAGCAGGGTGGTCAGTACACCAGTAGAATCCCCAGTCTATCCCTAGCCAATTACCTTAGAAAAATCAAGGTGTCTTTGCAGATCACCGCCACACCGTCCCCCAATCCTATCCTAGGCTGATGCTGCACCAAATACCCAGCCGGCACCATCTGGGACTTTATAGGCCCAGATGCCTCATCCACTCAGGTTTCTGTAGTGCATATGAGGTCAGCTGCCTCATCCTGAATAAGATCGAAGATGGTTGATGTTCTATTTGCCACGTAGTCTTGGAGTTGTTCATTTTGATTAAAAGTCGGGGAAAAAATTCTTGATTAGGCATGAGTAAAGTTTTGGAATTTGGACATTACTTAAAGGATGGAAAACTCATATCCTGACCTTATGCCCATCCCACTTTCCTGAAGTAATGTAAAGGCATGTTAAATAACACTGTGCAGGCTTTTAAAACTCATATTCCAGTCCTGCATTCCCTGCCCAGACAAATCTACCTGATTTCATTTTGGATTAATTTTCAGATATTTTTATTTCACTCAGTTTTAATTTCAAAGGACACAACCTAAAGCCCATTAAAGTTACTGGAGACCCCTATTGACATCAGTGGTCTCAGAAAAGGTCCCAAGTTTTTTTTGGAAATTACACAGTCACCAAGATGTAAATAAATAAATAAATAAATAAATAAATAACAAATGGAGCTTCTCATAAGCAGAAATTGGCTTCTAATTCCGAAGAGCAAGACAACCTTCCACTATCACAATAACTGGTTTGTATGCTCTCTTGTGATGTATTCCTTCTTGTGCTCATCAAAATGCAACACCTAATTTCATCGGACACTGGAGAGAAAACATGTCACAGTATTAGGAGGGGTCTCGTTAGTGATGATCCTTTTGAAGAGAAAACCATGCAGGGGCCAGACCACCGCAGTTTCAAGTGTGTCTGACAATCTACCCTCTCCAAAGGAAGTGTTGACAACCCCATCCAGCAAAGGTCCCAATGTCTCCCAGCTGGTTTTTACCAGTCAAGATGGGCAAGGATCTAATTATTATAAATTAAGCAAACTGGCTGTGCTGTCTTATTATAGCAGGTTAGTGGGATAAGCAGCACCAGAGCATGGGTTCTTTCTGAGAAAGATGACAAAGCTGGGCAAGGGAGCGAGGACTACAGCAGGATTACAGGGTCCCCATCTCCCTTCCCCACCCCCTGCTTTGTTTCAGAATATGTTGAGAGTGTTCCCCGAGTCTGTTCCAACCATTTTGAGCTTGTTTTGTTTAGTACAGTTTTCAAACTTGTGTTCTTTAGTGCATTTTGGTTAAGGTCAGCCAGGAGAAGCTGGGGCCGCATCTGGACCGCATCAGTTTTCTGGATCCCTCGCAGTTCATCCAGGTTATGCCACTGAGACTGCGCTTGTGGCCTTGGTCGATGACCTTCGCCATGAATTGGATCAGAGTCAATCGACCCTTCTGATTCTGTTAGATTTGTCAGCTTCCTTTGACACGGGCGACCACGAGATGTCGGTGACTCGCCTGCGGGACTGAACTGGGGTGGGCGGAACTGTTCTTGAATGGTTTGGTTCCTTCCTGACTGGGAGAACTCAGTGGGTGGTACTGTTCTTTGTTCACTCGGGATCTCTCGTGTGGAGTCCTGCAAGGTTTTAGTCTGTCCCTTCTCCCGTTCAACGTGTATATGCAGCTGCTGGGCGAGGTCGTGAGAGGGTTTGGGGTTCGGTGTCATCAATATGCTGATGACACCCAAATCTACCTCTCTTTTTCATCTGACCCAGATCCGGCAGTCTTGGTGCTTACTTGGTGTCTGGCGACTGTGGGGGACTGGATGAGGGTGTTTCTTTTTAACTCCACCATATGGATGTTATACTATTTTATTTTCGGTTGTATTTATATTTATATGATATTATATTTTATGCTTTTTAATTATAATTGTGAGCTGCCCCGAGCTCCTGTTAGCAGGAGGGTGCTGGATATAATTTTTTATAATAAATAAATAAATAAATAAATAAAATCTTGTGTGCATGAGCTGGTTTCAGATACCAGGGTGGACAGCTTGAGACATGCTTTGGACATCAACAATGTTGCATGGTTGGGTAGGGGCTTGGTCTTGCATGCCAGGAGATCAAAAACTGACCAAAGGGGCAAGAATAGGTTGATCTTGTTGCACCCAGTAGTTCAGTGAGAGATGTGTCCTGTAATTGCAGTGACAGATTACTTAGCTTTGCGTCTTGCTGTGCATTTTTCAGACATGCTAATTGGTTTTTCTTGCAGTCATTAGGAAAAGCGTATACAAAATTAAAATGCCTGCTCGTGAGTGTGGATCATGCTCATTTCACATTGCAGCAACTAGTACTGCAGTATCATGTGGCTTTAGTGAAAGTGAGATAGATGAGTTGGGATGTTGACAATCAAGTGCTTTCAGATCATACGTCTGGGGGTGGCAGTCCAACCTAGGTGATAGGAGGAAAGGTAACAGAGATGCCACAGAATGGAAGCAGCAATATGTTTTGATGTGTTTGCAGGTGGGGCTAGCAGCTGGAAAAGAAGCACAGTAAGTTTGGATTGTGGGGCACAGTCTGGTTGTCCGGGCTGCAAAAGCAGCCAGGAATAGCCATTGGGGATCACAGCTGGGCCTGAGTCATATCACCGGGAAAGTACGGCTAAAATGAGAATCAATTTGAGTCTCAAGAATTTTGTGAGAACTGAAAACTCAGGGAGTTCCCACCAGGATCTTGGTAATTATTTGGGATTCTTGTGAGAATCTTGAGAATGGGGGGAATGAAATGTTTTTATAGTTTTATATGTTATTGTTGATGAATGTTATAAGTCGCCCCGAGCTGCCTGTGGCAGGAGGGGCAGGATATTAATTTTTTTAATAAATAAAAAGAAAAAAAAGAACTGTGCATGCCCAAAATGGTCATGGTGCCATTCTGCACATGCACAACACCTTTCCAAAATGGTGCCTGGCTGCAGCGTCACCGCCATTTGGAAATGGGAAGTCGGGTCTGCAGAATGGTAGCCCTTTCCAAAACGGCAGCAATGCTGCCAATGCCCTCTTGGGAAAGAGCCGTGCATGCACAGAACAGCTCAGCAGCCATTTTGCTCATGCACAGTTCTCTTTTTGTTTCTTCCCCCCTCGTCGAGCTGGTGGGCCGTGGGGCCCATGGAGAGACAGAGAGACACATGTGGGCGGTGGAGACAGGAGAAGAGACAGACAGAAGCGGGACGTGGCGCACACAGCTCTGGAAAATAAATTGAGGGGAAAAAAAAACGAATTGAGAAAGTCTCAAGAACCAGGGCTTTTGTTGATTTTCGTTTTTTCTTTGATTCTTGTTGAGAATCGAGAGAAAAATGAGATCAAGTTTGAGCCCTGCTGGAAAGGTAGGAGAAGAATATTATGGGACCAGCTACTTCCTGAGCTGCACGCTGCCAAAAGCATGCCCCCCCCCCCCCAAATGTATTAGTGATATATTTGGGAGAGAACAACATTCCATGAGAAACTGGGTTAGATTTAATTTGCAAGATAAAAGCAGATTGGGTTGAAATTCAGGAGCTATACTCCAACGCTATTCTGATGTGAACCATTATGGTAGAAAGGAGGATTTGGCGGGGGGCACAGGCACATGGGCAGATGGACAAGACTAGAAAGAAGGCCAATGGGGAAAATGAGCAAATGGATTAGGAATAGGATTAGCATTGTTGAACACAGAGATATGAGGAAGACCAAGCATGAGCTTTTCAGGGAGGACGGGATACACATGTCCCATGAAGGGTACCAAATTATACCTTGGGATTCTGAAGCACAGTACTGGAGATGAATTGGGCGCTCTGTCTCGGGTGGGAGGGAGCCAGCCAAGCTAAACTAGCAGCTCCTTGTAGCGGACCTGGCTGGTCCAGTTTGTTTTTCAGAGGTACGGGTCAGAGGGAAGAGAAAAGGGAGCCATCTCCTTAAGAGAGAGAGAGAGGCTCTGCAGGCACACACACCCCTGCAAGTCGGGCGTCTTGGCCAAACCAGGGGAGGAGGGGCATCCCTCCCAAAGGCCTTTTTTACACAGACGCCTCCCCCTCCCCCTCGTGTGTGNAGAGAAAAGGGAGCCATCTCCTTAAGAGAGAGAGAGAGAGGCTCTGCAGGCACACACACCCCTGCAAGTCGGGCGTCTTGGCCAAACCAGGGGAGGAGGGGCATCCCTTCCAAAGGCCTTTTTTACACAGACGCCTCCCCCTCCCCCTCGTGTGTGACTGTGTGGGTTAGGGGAGGTGCGTCCATGTGACCGCTGGTGGCGGTGGAGGAGGGGTGCGTACTCCCACACTCCACCCATCTCCACAGATCCCCCACACGTGGAAGCATTAGGGAAAATGGAGGTGCCTCTGTGTGTGGAGATCAGCGGAGATGGGTGTGCGCTCATGTGATGGCCCGCACACCCGCTGCTGCCACCTCCACCCATCCCCCACGGACTGTGGCGCCTCCACGGTCCATTTGAAAAGGGCCAAAGAGGAGGTGGGATCCAAAAAGGTTATAGTTATATATTGTTCTACTGGACGTGTTTAGTTGCTGAAGGTTGTTCACCCCGCACCCTAGACTATTGGAATTGAATTAATCAAGGGTGCAGCCTTTAAATCCAATATCTATCTCCTTCCTGATGTAGTGACAACATGAGAAGAGTTTGAATCTTAGCAACACTTTGGAAAAGTTGAAAGAAGCATTGTCTCTTTTGTTTCTCAGAGCTGGGCGGATGGTAAAAAGGAGGAAATAAGAGCAGGCTGGAATTCTTTCTTTCATAGAAATGTTTGAAAGTAGAAGGAACATATTCACTGCAACCTTTTCTTAAAAGGGAGTTTGTTTGTATTTTACAAAAAACAACAACAACAATATGTTTCCCCCCACAACTGAAAAATGAAAAGAAAGGCACAAATAATTCTTTAGAAAGTCACAAAAGAATAAAGCAAAAGTAAAAATTCAGAGAAGCTTTTACTAGAGTTGAAAAACTGCAGCAGAACCGGAAAACTTTCCAGTTTTAAAAATTACTATTTCTCTATGGAAATAAGAATAATAAAAAAAATTAAGCCAGCTCTGGTGGAATAGTTGGGAATAAAAGGGTAGTTCACGCAAGGCCAGACTGAGGATACAAGAAAAGGAAAGTGAGGGGGCATGAGAGAAAGGCTTTGTGCCAGAGAAAACATTACCCTAATGTTAAGTTTCCTTACTTTGTCCCACAGGGCACTAACCTCCATTGACTAGGTTTTATGTGTATTTACATGTCCATGAAAATTTTGTTTGGTTTTTTTTGCTGCCCGTTGGCAGAAATGAAATGGGCAAACCACATCTGAAGATGAAGGTTGGAAGAGGTAACCTAACCACAGATCTCCTAGGGATGTGGAGTAAAATGATGGTATTTGTGCAGGAAGACTCTTACTTCGAGACATGGGGGAAAGAGCTACAAGGTCTGTAGTGAAAACCCATGCCCCTGGATGGGAAAGAAAAAGACCGACAAAATGTCAGGGCTTATCTCATCACAAGGTGTTAACTCTTCAAACAATGCCTGGCATTTTCTTAATTCTTCTCTGAGGACAACTGCTCTTTGATATTTTCTTTTCTTTTCCTAAAGGAAATATTATTAAAAATGTGACTCTCTTGGGTGTGATTAAGACAAAGTCTTTCTGGGTGTGATTAAACTGTTTTAAAAATGGCCAGTGTGCAGAGTGTCACTCAAAGGTGTCACGACAGAAGGTCGCCTGCATTTTTCTTTGGCAGAAAGCGATTCATCTTAGCAGGGTTTCCTGGTTAAATACAAGGTTAGATAAATACACGAAGAAACTACTTCTTTCAGCAAAGGCAGGCTTAAGAAGGGTGGCCCATTCTTGTGCTGACAACTCCTAAATAGTTCCAGATTGATTTTTATCTTAAAGGAAGTTTAACCTCTTCCATTTGGGGGTGAACTGAGGCACAGGGAGCAGATTAATTCAGTACTCTGTCTATTTTAGATAGCTTGACAGTCCCATGGTATGTGAGCATCTCACTATATTTATCCTTGAGTTGATATGCCTCTATGAGAAAGAGCTATTCTAATTTTTAGATGAGGAAAAAGTTACTATATGATATGTCCAAGGTCACATAGGAAGTATGTGGCAGAGCAGGGAACTGTACCCAGTTCCCCTTAGTACCAAGCTGCCAACCTAATCATTGAACTAGCCTGCCTTTATGCTGGAAATGTCATCAGAAGAGTGGCCACAACTCCCCCTCTGCCTGTGACCTTATAAGGGGCCCAATAGGCTCGGGGTGGTGGAGGGAGCAGAGGAGACTCCATGAGAGCAAACAAGAAATGTAGTAATCTAGTGCTTTCCCAATGCAACAGCTGTTGGCATGACTTTATAGATACCCTGGCAGAAATTAAAGATGCCCCTCCACACCGTGGTTGCCAAGAGATAGTTGTGGAGAAAATTCTGCCTGGCATTCCCTGGACATGCCAAGTTTTCTTTATCCCATCCTACTCTCCTTCACAGTTATTTTCCCTGTGATAATACTTCTTCTATGCAGGCCTAGGGCAATGCTGACTAAATACTTATGCAGTGCCAGAAAATGGCCAACAGAGAGTTCTCAAGCAGTACAGTGGGTTCATTTTAAAAAAAATTAAACCACCTTGTAAGATGCATGTATTTGGAGGCTGGTATGTTTCTATTGTTTTTATGGCTAGAATCACTGACATATTTGGAACTTGTATTCCAAATATTATGAGCATGGGCCTGCCATAGTATCAGGCACAGTGCTGAAGCCTGAAAACCCTCATCTCTGCAACAAAACTTTACCGATAAACAGAAGGGATCAACACCCTTCTTCCATGCTCCCTTGAGAGCACATGCATTTTTGGGGAAGATTATAATATTCTTGGCCATTATTCTGTAAGCTCAGACACACACAGCCCTAGTGCCAACTGCTGGAGCCACAAAGAGGGCTGGGTAGTGAAGCAGCTTTGAAGAGAGAAACATCAAACCAGCCTCAACTTGTGTTTTGAGAAGCATCCTAAACCAAAACCAAACATTTGCATGTGCAACTGATTGAGGGATTGATAGGAGCTCCATGTAACACAAGGGATGGAATGACAGAGAGGTCTATGGAACCATAGCAACCTGCCCCAGGGGCGACTACCAACGATGAACGAAATGGGCATTTGCACCTGGAGGAGCAACATTAAAAAAACCAACACTAAATTTATGGCAAGAGCATATTATTGTCCCTATCTCACGGAGGGATCAACTCTCTCTCAAAGAGGTTAAGTGGCTTGACTAAGGCCATACAGGAAGTCTGAGACAGAGGAGGGACTAGAGATCACATTTGTAGCCCAGGGCCTTAAGCAGCAAGCCATGCTTCTTTGTGGCATGTAAATCTCTGATTGAAAGGATATTTGCTTTTATCTCATATTGCCCGTTGCCTTACCGGCTCTCCCCGAAGGCGAGCAGCTCGGCGGCGGCGGTTGTTGTCCCCCCCCCTGCCTTTGCTGGAAGAAGGCACGAGTTAGGGGCAGGGCGCACGGCGGGGCAAAAAGCGGCGCGAAGCGAGCTCTCGCGAGAGCGGAGCTCGCGGCCGCCATCTTGTGCCTGGGGGCGATTTAGGCATTCGCGCCCAGGCACCGACGACGAAGCAGCATGCTGGGGGCGAGGCTCGGTTCGGCCTGCGAGGGACATTGCAGGCCTTGGGGGACAGCAAAGGCGGTTGAGCTCTGGGAGGCCCTCCCCCCCCTTCCAAACGCGAAAAATTAACGAGGGTAGGGAGCCCTCGTGTGGGGTTGGACCCCAAGTGCGGGAGGCAGAGGGGTGACTCCCCCCTCCCAATCAGCAGGAAAGGGTCGAGAATACCCTTGAAGGGGCGAACCAGAAGGCAGCATTGTACCGGAAAGGGCACTCAACAGGGGTTTGAAGGGCAGGCATGGGTGCTGTGAGGGCAGAGTAGGTTGGGACCAAAGGGCGCCAAGATGAAGGGTGGAGGCAATAAGAAGGGCAAAGGCCCGGCAAAAAAGGCCTTGGCCAAGAGAGTGGAGGAGGTGCTCGAGGCCCTCCAAGCGCGGATGGCAGGGTGCGAAGGGGTACTTGATGCCCTGGCCCAGCCTCCTGCAGGCGGCGGCCAGGGCCAGGAACTGGCTGAGCCGGCCCCACGTGAGGTGGCCACACTGAGTCCGGGGGATGCCACGGGGTGGGGCCCGGGGGCTGAAGCCGAAGGTAGTCACGGGGCACCAAGGGTGGATGCAAGAGGGAATGGAGAGAGTGGAGACGGGAGCCAGGCGGCCCCTGGCCTCGAAGTAGGGGAGAGCCCGAGCACAAGGGCCAGGACCAGCACTCGGAGAGTGCAACCGCCTGCCCGGTTCAGGGGAGAGGAGGTAACCCTGCAAGGGGGCCAAGCCCCAGGGGATAGGGGGGCAGGTGAAGACCGTGGGCATGATGGCGAGGCAAGGCAAGGGGAGCGGACCCCTCCAAGGCCTTCCTCCCCGCCCCAGCGGGGGGGAAGGCGGCAGTTGTCACCTAACAGGGATCGGGATGATGAGCCGCTGAGCCGGCGAGCCCGGGAGGACCAACTGGAAGTCGTCCTGCGCACCCTCAACGAGTTCATGGGCCGCGTTGCAGCGTTGGAAGGCAGGGTAGCGGAGATGACGGAAGGACACCAGCCAGCGGGAACGATGCAGGACCAGCGGGGGCGAGACCGGGCCGAAGAGCAGGTGCCAACGGATGCAGAAGGAAGCGGACGGGCGTCGCGGGAGAGGCCGGCAGCAGATACGAGGGAGAATGTGGGAGCCAGCACCAGTCGAGGAAATTCGGGTAGGTGTTGGCAGTGCAACCCCTGTGATTGCGGGGGAAAAGGGGGTGTTGGGGGTGAGCGAACGGCTCAGTCCAACACAGGGACACCAAGAAGACTGGGGTGGACGGGAGCGTGGGCACCATGGCCGGAACCTGACCCCTCTGGGACCCAAAGGGCCACCGGAGTGGCACCTGGGATGGAGGCCAGAACTAGTCTGAACGCAGGGGGAAGGGGAATGGCCAATGAGAGTTGTACAGGGGGTCACACCAGCACTACACAAACGGTGGCAGCCCAGGCAGAGCCAGGGGCATGGGCGCCCCTAGGGGAACCGATCGGAGCACACCTAGCCCAGCATACCCGTGATAGAATTTGGAAAGGAGAATACGTAGATGTGTTCTCTCTGCTATACACCGAGCCAGTGCTCGATCCCAGCGCTACAGATAGGGAAAAAGAAAAGGAGCGGTTTAAGCACCCCAAGGTAGATAGAAATTGGGCAAACTGGTCCGCTTCCTTTTCTGTGTTGTTGGGAGTGATGATCCAGGCAACGCCTGACAGGGCGGCCGAACTCATAAAATACCAGGATATAATACGCAGAGCCTACGACTCCGGCAACCCGGGTGCGTGGCTGTGCTACGACGAAGGGTTTCGTAAGAGGGCGGCCATAACCCCCGGTTTGAGGTGGGATGTGTACGCGCAGGACCTGTGGCTGGTATGTATGTCCAGCACAGCAGGGGCACACAGGACAGATAGTGGTCACACCCTAGTGAGGGGGGGCGTGGCACCGCAGAACGAACCATTTCGGTCGGGAGGGCGCCGAGGTAACCAGAAAGGGGGGACTTGTTGGGATTTCAACGAGTCCGGGGGTTGCGCCCGCTCCCCGTGCCGGTTTCGGCACGCCTGTTCCCAATGTGGGGGAGGACATTCAGCGACCCAGTGCAGTCGGCCTCGGTCATCACCGCGAGGTAGACAACAGAATAGGCCGAGTTCGCGGGGCCCCCAGCAGCAGGGAGGAGCCAAGGGCCCCAACCCCAGTCAGGCATGAGGCCCTGGCACAGGCATTGAGGGGGTGCCCGCTTGTAAGGGAGGTTGAATATGTGGTAGCTGGGTTCCGAGACGGTTTTGTGATCCCCTCAGAGTTTAAACATCCGAGGGCAAGGGTACGGAACCTTCTATCCATAAAAGGGAGAGAGGATTTGGTAGCCGCCAAACTTCGAAAGGAGCGGGCAGAGGGACGCATAGCTGGCCCTTTCGCTTTGCCCCCTTTTCCCGATCTTCACGTATCCCCCCTGGGCATAGTACCCAAGAAACAACAAGGAGAGTTCCGTCTCATTCACCATCTGTCCCACCCCAAGGGATACTCGGTCAATGACGCGATCCCGCATGAGCTTTGCTCAGTGCGATATGCCTCCCTTGATATGGCAATCGAGATGGCAAGGGAGTGTGGGAAGGGGGCGCTCCTAGCAAAATGCGATATAAAATCAGCATTTCGGCTCCTGCCGGTTCACCCCAGGAGTTTTAAACTCCTTGGATTCCAGTTTCAAGGCCAGTTTTATTACGACAAGGCGATGCCCATGGGGTGCTCGATATCTTGTTCGGCTTTTGAGCGCTTTAGCTCCTTGCTGGAATGGTTGGTGCGCCACAGGACGCGGTCACGATATATTATCCATTATATCGATGATTTTATGTTTTTGGGTGCACCGGGGACAAGAGATTGTGAAACGGCCCTAGCGGGTTTTCAAAGTTTGGCCGGCGAGTTGGGTGTCCCATTGGCCCCGGAAAAAACGGTGGGCCCAGCATCAGTCTTGACCTTTTTAGGAATAGAGCTCGATACCATTGAGCAGGTGTCACGCCTGCCACTGGAGAAGTTGGCTGCATTAGTTGGTGACATCGACTGTATTTTGAGTCGAACGAAAGCGACGGTGAGGCAGCTACAGTCTTTGTTGGGCAGCCTCAACTTCGCTTGTAGGGTGGTTGCTCCTGGGCGGGCATTTCTGTCGCGACTGTACGCGAAGGTCGGTAGCAATCTGGGGGGCCATTGCCATGTCCGGATAACAGCAGAAATGAAGGAAGACCTGCGGACGTGGCGCCACTTCCTCCACTCATTTAATGGGATTAGTATTTGGAGGCAGAAGTGGTTGTTAGAAGCAGGCCTGCAGGTACAATCCGACTCTGCCGGTTCTTTGGGTTTCGGGCTTTACTGGGCTGGCAGATGGTGTGCGGCCCCATGGCCAAAGCAATGGGGCTGGGAGGGAGTAACTAGGGACCTCACCTTTCTGGAACTGTTCCCAATAGTTGTAGCAGTCCATATCTGGGAGAAGGAATTCGCAAACAAAACTATTCTGTTTTGGTGCGATAACCTAGCAGTGGTCCACGTGCTCAACTCAATGTCGTCCCGCTCCACAAGGGTTATGGGCCTGGTGAGAGCTTTCGTTCGGCAGTGCCTGGGCAGTAATATCTTGTTTACGGCCAGGCATGTCCCGGGTATTAGCAACGGGATTGCCGACGCACTCTCTCGCCAGCAGATGGAGCGGTTCAGACAATTGGCGCCGGAAGCCAGACAGGATCCGGAGGAACTTCCGCCAGCGATCTGGGACATTGGACACTAGAAATGTTCCAAGCAGTGCAGGGGTCGTTGGCGCCCCGCACTAGAGCGGCATATTCGCAAGCCCTCGGCGAATTCCAAAATTACCGGGGGGAGCAAGGCTGGATGGCCCAATTTCCTATTACGGAGGCCCAGTCAATACAATTTGCAATTAGCTTAAAAAGGCGGGGACTAGCACCCCGAACAATTTCAGGAAAATTGGCAGCTCTAGCTTTTTATAATAAGTTAGCAGGCTTCACATCTCCCAGCGAGGGTTTCTTGGTTAGAAAAATGTTAGAGGGGTGGCAAAGGGAATCCCCACAGGGACCCGATACTAGGCAGCCCATAACCCCGAGGATACTGCAGCAAATCTGCAATCAGCTGCCTGAGGTCTGTTTCTCGGCCTTCGAGTGTGTAACCTTTAAGAGCTTGTTTAAGTTGGCTTTTTTCGGAGCGTTCCGGGTAAGCGAAATTACGGCTGATTCGTCAAGGAATCAAGGAGGGGTCGTAGTCGGCAGAGACGACATTCAGGTGGGTGTGCAGGGCCTGGAGGTTTTGCTGAAGGGATCCAAGACGGATAAGTACAGAAGAGGGCAAGTAGTGAAGTTAGCAAGGTTGGATGACTGTCAATTGTGCCCAGTGGTGGCTATGGAAGATTATTTGCAGCTCCGCCCTGTCGGGCCTGGTCAACTATACATACATAAGAACAGGGCCTGGGTAACGAGATTCCAATTCTCAGCGGTGCTACGGAGGGCCCTGGAGAAGGGAAACCTCCCGCCGCAGGTATTTAGTTCCCACTCATTTAGAATAGGCGCAGCAAGTAGCGCTGCAGCGGCAGGTCTATCCGAGGAACAAGTTAAGTCCATCGGCCGATGGAGGTCCAGAGCATTTCGCACTTATGTGCGAAAAGTGAATCTGGAGTGAGCATCTAGAGCACAGAGTGGCACAAGGAGGGAGGCAAGTAATGGTAAGGTAATAGGATTTTGTCTCCCATAGGAGGGGAACTGCCTTCACGACGACGGAGAGTCGTGATCGTTGGCCACAGTATGGTCTACTGGGCCGGAAAGCGAGCCGGACGCTCGTATTGGGGAACCCAGCTGGGCTTGGGACATCTCGCGGAAGTGGCGTGGAAAGGAAGAAGCGGAATGAGGTGGGCTCAATTCCTGCCGGTGATCCACGCCCTGGCAAGAGAGACGCATCCAGACGTATTGGTTGTACATTTGGGGGAGAATAACATTCCGGTGGAAACAGGTTTACACCTGGCCACCTGCATAAAAAGGGACCTCTGGGAGGCACGTCGACTTCTCCCCAGTACAAAGATTGTGTGGTCTGAGATGCTCGAAAGAATCAGGTGGAGGAATGCCGTGCGCCCCAGTAAAGTGGATAAGGCAAGGAGGAAGATAAACAAAGAGGTGGAGAAATTAATGGCCGATTTGGGGGGCGACACAATCAGACACCCCGGGATTAAATATTCCCGGCCGGAGCTTTACCGGCCGGATGGGGTGCATCTGTCAGACGAAGGTTTAGAGCTGTACCTCATAGCAATACAGCAAAAATTGAGTATTATTCTGGGTGAGTCGGGGGTGGGGGGGCGAGATTAGCCAAGCAACGCTGGCAATCTCTAGTGGCAGGGGTCCTGCGAGTTAGAGAGTTAGGGGTAGGGATAGTCTGCTGCCAGGTCATCTCCTTAAGAGATGGGGTACACCCGAATGCTAGAGCTTGACCGGCCAGCATCGAGGTGGACCCAGGAAAGGGGTGGGGGGCCGGTGGAAGGGCCCCAGGACAGGGGCGGTCCAGGGTCATCGTCGGCTCACCTCAATTCCTTCCTTGGGTCACAAGGGAATGGCCTCCTGATCCGGCCGGGGGCGGCCCGACAGGTGTGACATTGCAGCAGCTATAGTTAATATTGTTGCGGTACTGAGGGACATCAGACCGCTTTTAGTTACTCTACCAAGTTATATGTTAGAGTCAGGTTTGGCAGGACCGGGAGGGGCATAGCCCCCTCCCCCCGACAAGGCTAATAAAGTTTGGTGCGGCCTTATTTAATCCACAAATTGGTGTCACGTGTCTTCTTTCAGGGTGGGGGGACAATAGTGATATGGGGTGCCTTGGGATGTTTGATTAAAGACAAAATGTTGCAATAAAAATACAAATAGCAGGTAACTGGAGCATTAACAGGTCACTGCTTCCATTAACAGAGACCCACCTTACATCAATTATTTCTCTTTACTTTAAAATGAGGCCTCCGGAAGATTATTATTTCTGGGGGGGCTTGAGTTACTGCATGTTATAGGACAAATCTGATTGTTAGGAAGCAAAGGCAACATGCGCAAAAAATTTAGGAAGATCTTCAGGTGTTCACGTCCCAGAGTGTTTTCAGTGCTTGTTCTTGGATACCAGGTGCAAAATAAACATTAAGAGAAGACCTCGACTCTGCCACTTTCTTCTGAACCCCTTGATTTCTTTTTTTGCTTGGAAAACAGCCAATCTGTGTCCTGTAGGCATAATACTTTGTGTTAGACTGCCAAAGGCTGGAGAATAGGCTTACCTTGGAAAAAGATCTGATGCATTTGCCATCTCTCCTTACCTAGGGCTGAGGCATGTTTGGCATAGCCACACCATTATCCAACTACTCACCCTCACCTTTACTTAGCTCCCACGTCTTCTTTCCATGGTGCAGAGAAGACTGAGTAGCTGATGAGTCTGCATTAAGCACTATGCAAGGCTTGCTTTCCACTGACTGGACTGGACTCTTGTCTTGTTGTCCACTTGAAGAACTGGAATTTGCGCTCTGATTTCTGTGGTTCCTCAAGTGTTTGATAGGGCAATTTACTGAGCACTTTGTAGGAAGTGTTCTGTGCCTTGCAGGACCATTTCCACAAGCTGCAGACAGGGAATCAGCATAGACTACCAAACCAAGTGTAGTGTTTGGGTGAGCCCTGTCGGTCTTCGGCTCACTAGCATCAAATAGGCAAGACACTGCTCTTATGAATGTGAAGGGACTCCTTCTTTAGTTCCTCCAGGTTTCTGCCCTCCCAGATTAACATAGACTGCTCTCTTTCCAGAGAGTTCAGGCCTGTTCAAACACCCTGGAAGGGACTGCAGCACATGCTTCCGCAAAGAGGGATCTTTTCCCACCACAAGAAAGAAATTGCAATAGAGGGAAGGAGAAAGGTCCTTTATGCTGTAAAAATAACCACCCTTCAATCCAATCAAATTGCTGTATTTTTCTGCTTCCTTCTCTTTATGTTCCTTGCCTCCTCTTACTGATCACCTTTCCCTCCAGCTCCTGGCATTTGCCTGTTCACTTCTCCACTTCCCTTTTCTCTTTTGTTCCATCTTGCTTTCTCATCATTTCTAATCCTTTGGGCCCTCCGCTCCCTGCATGGGGGGCGGGGGAGGGGGGGTTTGCCGCGCCCCGCTCTTCCCCACACGGGAAATGGGCGCGAAAATGTGCATGGGGTTGGAAACCCCGTCGGTTCGGCCCGTGCACCACTGATTGGTGGCCCGGGCATCAGGTGTTCCCATCAGGGACTCCTGATTGGACGGTGCGGGGGCAGCTCCTCCCCTTTGCATAGGAGGGGGAGGAGGAGCAACTGCCGCCCGTGCAGCTCTCTGCTCATTCAAGCAAAAATCCCAACAGAGAAGCAGCACCCACCCACCCATCCCTTTAATACTGCGGGTTTAACCGGTTGCCACAAGGGGGCCAGGAAGGAATTTTGGAGGGCACCTCAGCAATTACGAGATGACCTTTTGTTTTGCCTTCCTCGCAGTATGGGGAATAGATTAGAAATAAATAAATAATCA
>QEPC01007481.1:1591973-1617695 GCA_003113815.1 Sphenodon punctatus
GGGGGGGGGGGTGCGTCGGCAACTATCCCTCCTTTTTCCAATATTTACCAAACTAACTTGTGCTCCCCTCAAGGTAAGGGCAATTCAGAAGCCATTTGTGTCATTTCTATGTAAGCAGTTTCTGCCATTCTCATGAGGATATTCAGCAATCAAGAAGAAGGAACACAATCTAAGAGAGGGGGAAAGGGTGTGAGGTAATCTTTTGGGTGCAGCCACACAAGATGCCATGACTTGGGCAGCCATAACCCAGTCTGGGCAGCTGGACCACATGACGATGAAGTGCATCATGTGACCAACTGCTGCCAGATGTTCCCCCCGCCATGTGGCAGGGTGAGCAGCTGGCTGCTATGTGCTGCATCCTTTGGGAAAGTCTGAGGACATGTCACGTAGCAGCCTTACCCTGTAGGGAGTAAGCTTGCCCAAGGAGTGGCGCCCCTTCTGCCCCACCACACAGTGAGCTTGGCAGTAGGGCTTACAGCAGTGGGCGCTGTTGCCCTTCCCGTGCTGCCACATCACAGCCAGGGGCAGGAATTTGGTCAGGCTGAGAGATGGAGGCAGAGCTGGGCCGGGCGCCCGTTCCAGCCATGGCAGGAGCTCCACAATGGCCCAGTAGCCTCATGGGGGAGCTGCCCATCTGCCCAGCTCCCCGTGCTCGCCCCACAGTGTGGCAGCTGTGCTTGCCCGCCATGGGGCCGAGTGGGGATCAGGACCTCCAGGCTCCTGTGGCTGCACCCTAAAATAAATGCCTCTGTTTTGAACGTTTGACAACTGCTAATTTAGCACATATGTAATAATGACATTGACCATCATTGCTGTTCCACCTAACGCACAAGACCTCTCACATGGCAATAAGAACATAAGAAGTGCCATAATGGGTCAGACCAATGGTCCATCTAGCCCAACATCCTGTCTCTGACAGTGGCCAATTATGGTGGCTTGGGAGAAGCACCCAACAGGTCTAAATTGGGGGATCCATTTCCTGTTGTTTTTCCCCAGCTCCCGTCATGTTCCCTGGTCCTGTCTGGCTAATAGCTAATAGCTATAATAGCTATAATAGCTAATAGCTAATAACCTCTGGCAGTAGATTCCACAACCCAACTATACGCTGAATGAAACAATATTTTATTTTATTTCTTTTAAACTTGCCACCCATGAGTTTCACAGAGTGTACACTAGTTCTAGTACTAGCTGAGAGGGTAAATAACTGCTCCTTGTTTATTAGTTCCACACCACTCATGATTTTATAGACCTCTATCATATCTCCTCTGTCTCTTCTCTAAACTGAAGAGCCCCAACCTACCAAGCCTCTCCTCATACGGGAGTCCTTCCATGCCCTTGATCATTTTTGTTGCCCTTCTCCGTATCCAAAAGAAGAGAGAGGAGTAGGGGGAAGTTACAGGGGCTAAGCTCTGCCGTGGCAAGCCCCGTGAAAGAACAAGGCAATATATAAGTGGCATTAGGTTGCTATGTTATTATATGGCCAGGTAGCCACATGGCAGTAGCATGATTATATGTGGACGGCTGTGTATTGTATTGTATTATTATATTGAGGCCTAAGCTACCTGCAGTATTTGGAGATATTGGTGATCTTTGTAGGATCAGTTTACTGGTCCTATCAAGAAGATGGAATTATGACATGATAGTTGGACCAAATTATCTTTTTCAATCAATATAGGTTAAAGGTTGACATCTTTTGCGACTGTTGCTCTGTTTGGATGGATATTAATTCACGAATAGTAGAAAATGATAACCGATAACAAATGTGGATAGGTATTAGTCTATGTCGCCATGATGTATTTGATATGGAAGACGATATGGCAGATGTTACCTCCTACGCTTTTTGTTATTGTTAAGACTATTTGTTTATTCTGATGTAGTGCTGGATTATTAGTTTTTAGTAGTATTATTATATTGTACTTGTTTTTGTATTTGTATTCGTTTGGTGTGTGTTGGCCATGGAGAAAGCCCGTGCCGAAATAAAAATGATGAATGATGAGCCCTTCTCCATACGTTTTTTAGTTCAGCTATGGGTTTTTTTTTGAGATGGGGCGACCAGAACTGCACACAATATTCGAGGTGCAGTCCCACCATTGATTTGTATAGAGGTATTATGACATCCTTCGTTTTATTCTCTATCCCTGTCTGAATAATTCCTAACGTTCTGTTTACTTTTTTGACTGCTGTTGTGCACTACGCTGTGGATTACATTGTATTGTCCACAACCACCCCTGGCTCCTTTTCCTGAGTGGTAACTCCTAGCTTAGTACCTAGAATTGTGTACGCAGAGTTTGGATTATTTTTCCCTACGTGCATCACCTTGTACTTGTCCACATTAAATCTCATTTGCCATTTATATGCCCAGGTACCCAGTGTCGTAAGATCCTGTTGCAGTTTCTCACAGTCTGCTGGAGTTTTAACTACCTTGAATAACTTGGTGTTGTCTGCAAATTTGATCACCTCGCTCTTAACACCCTTTCCCAAATCATTAATGAATACATTAAACAGCATCAGTCCCAATACAGATCCCTGAGGCACACCACTTTTTACTTCTCTCTATTGTGAAAACTGACCATTTAGTCCTACCCCTTTGCTTTCTATCTTTTAACCAGTTTCTGATCCATAGTGAGAAACTACCTCCTATCCCATGACTTTTTAATTTTCTCAAGTCTCTCTCATGAGGGACCTTATCACATGCTTTCTGGAAATCCAGGTACACTATATCCTACTGGGTCTCCCTTGTCCACATGCTTATTTACACCCTCAAAGAATTCCAACAGATTAGTGAGGCATGACTTACCTTTACTCAATCCATGTTGACGCTTCCCCATTAAGCCATGTTTGTCAACATGTCCTGTAATTCTGTCCTTAATAATGGTTTTCACCATTTTGCCCAGCACGTCAAGCTTGCTGGTCTGTAGTTTCCAGGATCGCCTCTGAATCCCTTTTTAAATACCAGGGTTACATTTGCCACCCTCCAGTCCTCAGGTACAGTGGCAGATTTTAGTGACTGGATACATATTACTAACAGTAGGTCTGCGATTTCATATTTGAGTTCCTTCAGACCTCTGGGGCGAATGCCATCTGGTCCTGGTGACTTGTTAGTATTCAGTTTGTCAATTTGCCCTAGAACATCCTCCAACAGCACATTGATTTGTAACAGCTCTTCCAATTCCTCGCCCATAAAGCAAGGATCCGGCATTCGAAAATACTCCGCAGTGAAGACCGACGCAAAGAACTCATTCAGCTTCTCTGCAATGTCCTTATCCTTCCTGAGCGCCCCTTTTAGGAGATTTGTGCAGTGCTTTTTGTTTGGGAGAATAAAGATGGAGGAAGAGACTGACTCTCCAATCATATGACGGATCTCCTATAGTCGTGAGCAGCTTTCCTCAACCCCTGGCATAAGGTGGTTGTGAGTCTGAATCCCACTGGTCCAAGTTGTCATGTATAGAGCACATGGAAGCTGAGCCGGAGAGATAGTGACTTGCCCAAGGCCATCAAGTGAGTTCACAGTCAAGCCAGGACTTGAATTAACCTCTCCCAATCCCAAATCCTGAACCCTAACCAGAGAAATGACATCAGATACTCAAAATAACTGCAGCCTCATTCATCTTCAGAAGTCACTCCAACCACTGCTGAGTGGGTTCCAAACCAGCTCAAACATTTGGAGCATGGGCTCATTCAATCAACTCAAAAGTTCCAAAAGGAGAACCCAAAAATTTGGGTCACTGTCAGTCGCCGCCGCCGCTGCCCGGTGCGGCGGCCCCCCCCAGGTCACAAGAAACCCCTTACCGGGTCCGGCAGCGTCCCGCCACCTCCAGCCCAGGCGCCCCCAGCCGAAGGCGCCCGGGGCGAAAGCGGCGGGGGAAAAGCCTCTGGAGGGGCGGTAGCCGCTGAAGAGCCCCGCCCCCCGTTGCGGCGCTCCGCGCGCCTCCAGGCACGCATGGGGGGCGGAGCCAACAGTACAAAGGCCGGCACTGCAAGGGTAGCAGTGCCGGTAAACAGAGCGACAGCCCCTGGAGAGACTGGCCCCCCTTGAAGCTAAGTGTGGAATTGACTATTGTGGTTGCAATATTGCCGTGTGTGTGTCCCCTATCCTTGTGCCCTTTTTGTGATAGCAAGTAGAGTGTGTGTTTCTCCCCTCCTGAGCTGTTTGGTGTTTATGTGTAGTCCTCTGCCCCTTACCCCAGATTAATTGAGAGAGGTGAGTGAGAGCCTGTGGGCTCGCGCGGTTGGGCCTTTTCCTCTCCCCTGGGATCATCCCTTCCCTGCCTCTTGAGAGTGTGTATACCCCGTGAACCTTAACTGTGGACCTTGGGACCCCTTCCCCTGTGGACCTGGCACTTCCCTCACTAGCCCTCCTTGCCTATTCCCTGACGAGTGCAAGTGGTGAAGCTGAACCCCCTTCCTTATTCCCCAGCTCTGTTCCCTATGATGATAGGGGTCAAGATTCAGAGTGCGTGAGCACACGAATCGACCCAAACACTATCCTGACGGGCCTCCTTTCCTCGCATTACGCTAACAGAGCTCTCCCGTGTGCGAACGGTGTGAGTGGGTGGTGCTTCCCCCCTTCCTACCCCCTCCCACCTGACAGTCCCATTTCTACCCCATTCAGAGTAGAGGGGATGCTCAGAATATAAACAAGAATCTCTTGTTAGGATTTTTTTGAATATTGGGGGGAAAGCAATTGTTTTTATTATAATTGGGATATCTTATATGATGGCTAATGCAAGGAACAAAGGAAATGCTAAGCTATGTATCCTGATTACATAATATGCAGTGTAGTTTATTGTTCATGTAGTGCTGTTACATACATGGGGGTGGGGGGGGGAATTGTTTGTTTGTTTTTAAACAAAATCACATTTTGAATAGGGCTTGGAATCTCTCACATGAACCAGAAGCTCAACTCTGACAAAAATTTTAGTTTATTTAAAACCAGAAAAGCAGTACGTATGTTTTTTGTCAGAAACTCTTTCTCTGCAGTTGACTAATTCATAGCAAATTTACATATTGTGATTTTGTTGTGGAAGGTCTCAAGATAATCATCCTGAGGCTGAAGCACAGTACTTCCAAAATGCTTTTATAGAGTACAAATTGGATGCTTTTCATAGGGGTTATCTAATTTTAATTAAAAAATCCCCTCCGGCAGTTCTTTAACTCTTTTGAAGTTCCTGGAGTTTTGTCATCCTTGGGCAGCAAGGAGTTTTAGCTTATTGTCATGTCAGATTTTACATCTATAGAATCTGTTTTTAAGAGTTCCCGTACATTGCACTAGCTTTCATCTACAGGCACTTTATTTCATGTTGCCTCGCTTACTTTCTACACCATCTTTGTGGTGAGGGATGCTATGGCTGGGTCATGAAATAACTATCCACTCTAAACATATATGTTGATTCATATAATAAACAGCAATTATGAGCCCTAGAGGCACAATAGCAGAATGTGAAAATATTGTATTCATTTTCAAAGAGCTGTTTGCCATTTTCAGCCAATGTTTTTCTGTTCATGTCAGTCACACAAGGGAGGATGGGGACGGGGTGCAGTTGCAAAATGTTTGTTGGGGTCTAGTAAGAGAAATCTGAAATAAGGCCAGCTGTAGGAAACATACCAGCTGAACAAATGGATACTATGTGCCCATTAATAGATGAACTCACAGAGATTTAACCTTTCCAGATCCTGACATTTCTAAAAACGATACCAAGTGTCTCTTAGTGTTACCATCAGAAAATAGCATTTCAGCCACTGGACTTGAAACCGAGTCTATTTCATGTTCCTAAGTGGCATAATGTTTTACGACATTCTGCTTTTGCTAGGCCTGGGCTTATGAGTGAACCTCCCTCCACTGCATTTTATGTTTGCCGCACGTATACAACATGTAACCTCTTGTATTTTAGTGCCAAGGCGTTTGCTGATGTTTATGCAAGGAAAAAGAAGGATTTCGAGCATAAGCATCTCTCAAAAAAGGGCCACTTCATTTCCATACTAAGCCTTAGGCACCAACTCCAGAATCTGGGATGTTAAGACCTGAAGTATCTCAACTATATTTATTTCAAGTATTTTTCCTGTAAGAAATATTCTTAAAGAGACAGCATGGGTTTGTACAGTAAATATTTGTACACTGTCACTACCGCTGGGTAAAAGAGAGGTAAAGGGAATGGAGCACTGGTGTAATATGCAGATAGGTGCCTGACTCCGTAAGCTGCAGTCTCCGAACCATCACCCTGGGCAGCCCCACGTAGAGCACGCTACAACAGTCCAATCTAGAGGGATTATAGTGGCCAGGTCAGAGTCTGAGACGTATGGCCAAAGCTGCTGCACCAGATGTAATTGGCAAAATGCACTTCTCGCCACAGCCCCAAACTGGGCATCCAGCTGGAGCTGGGAATTGAGGAGCCCTCCCAGACTACGAACGTAGGGAACCAGCAAAGGGCGAACCCCACTGCCTTCCCCACTAACATCACCTCTGTCTTGTCAGGCTTCAGCTTCAGCCGCTTAGCCCTCATCCAGTCCCCCACAGCCACCAAACACCGAGTGAGCACCGAGACTGAATGAAAAAGGGAGGTAAAGTTGGGTCTCATCAGCATATTAATGACACACCACACGCCAAACCTTCTTATGACCTCGCCCAGTGGCTACATATACACGTTGAAGAGGAGAGGGGACCAGATGGAGCCTTGCGGGACTCCACACGAGAAATGTATTATTATCCTCACAGCAAATAAGTAGCATGGCAAGGCAATTTCTTTTTCCTATCAGAAACTATGAGGTAAATAAGTTCATTTGAATCCAGTGAGGCAGAATTTGTCAGGAATTATGCCTGTGCTGAATAAGGCTGGCAGGTTTGGGGGCATCACTCTTAAAAACGAAACTCAGGAGGATTCTTGCCCACCATGCCCTGATTGGCCCCTGACTAGGCATGCTCTTTCTGAGTCATGAAACAGGAATCAGGAGCCAGGCAGAGCAACAACCTGGCTCCTAGTCTGCGTCCAGTTTGTTGCCTCCTGAACAATTGCTTTGGACCCTTATCTTTGTCTCCTTCCTGACTCCTATCCCCATACTTCTGACCCCCGCTGCCTACCTTCCACCCCAGTGTTTCTGTTTCTGCCTGACCCACATGCTTCAGATTGCCTTCCTAGTTTTGACTCTGCCTGGACTCTGACTATGCCTCTAGATTGCCCATTTCGAATTGTTGCTATTCTGGCCTGATCCGGATTGAGCTCTGATTGGGTTTGGAGACTGCTGCCTTGTTCATAGTGTATGCCTAACAGTAACAGCCAGCACTGTGACCACCACCTCACATTTGAAGTCACTCTCCACCTATGATCTGCCTGACAACCCTGTACTCCCTGGACCAAGGAACAGACCAAAGTCTTCATTGATCTATGCAGTTGAACAGGTCTAATACACCCTAGTAAAGTACTAAAGAAATGAGGTCATGCTCCAAGAGATCTCAGTTCGAATGGTGCAGCAGGGTTACACGCTGGACATGAACCAATGCCAGAAGCAGGCCAAGGACTGGAGGCAGAGAGATCTGGGACAACAACTTGGGGGGGATTCAGACGTTCTGATTTGTGCGATTTTAAAAAAAATACGAATGTTTCATGCCTGTCTGAACACTTAAATTTGATTAAATGGAGTCAATATCACACTAAAGCAATGCGTGTTGAAAAGCTACTCAAACCTACCTTTTTGCTGTCCGTTTTCAATAAATCCGCACTTAACAGCAGTGTGAAAGCAACATCGTACTGGTTTTAACTAGTGTGTAATCTTTTCTGATGTGAATGCAACCGTGCTTCCAAGTGCGCTGTTTTACTCCTGCCCCTACCGGAAGCAGTGAGACCAGCTGGAGCCCTGTAGTTGCCTCGCTGGGTGCAGGCTGCAGCCAGCTTCTCCCCAAAAAAGTTCTTCCCCTCCATGTTTCCCCTCCATGCTTCTCCCCAAAAAAGTTCTTCCCTCCAAGGGACTTTCAATCATCTGCCTCTGCCTCTACCGTAGTGCTGCAGCAGTAGCAGCAGCGGGATACCGGAAAGAAACCAGGGAGAGAAGCAGCGCGCCTCACTATGCGAGGGGCTTCTTTCCAGCAGCCTCAGGCTCTCCCTCTTTACTCCCTGATTCTACAAAGTAGCAACCTTTGCTACAAAGGTTGTAGCAAAGGTTGTTGCAAAGTTTGCAAAGTTGCAGCAAAGGTTGTTGCAAAGTTGTAGCAAAGGTTGTAGCAAAGTTGTACTTTGCTACAAAGTAGCAACCTTCTGGCTCCCCACAGGCCACTTCCTGTAACTGAACCGCACTGAGCAGCCGGGTAAGCACGCACTACAAGAAGGTCTGAATGCATTATTTCGCTGTACTTAAAATCGGTATGGCATGCATGTGAATGCAACAGGACTTGTTAACAGCGAACTATTGAGAACCAGTTTTTAAAAATCCAGATAATTGCTGCACGTGTGAATTCGCCCAAGTAGTCTTCGGCTGTGGGAGGCAAACGTTGCCCTATTATGAGCTCCTTTACTGGTCCCTCTGCAAAGATGGAGCCATTGTTGCATCCCACCTGTATGGCTCTGCCTTTCCCACCATGGAAGCCATGTCTGGTCCACTGGCAGAGATCCCTCCATGCCTGTCCCACAGTCAGCACAGTTTGATGTGGACACAGACACCATGATTCTCACTGTCTCCTTGATTTTGCCGTTGTTTGAGGAGTCACCCACGGTTCTGGTCGAGGGCACAGAGGCCCCGGATGCCAATTTGTAGAGGAAGCAGAGGAGAATGGTAAATCTATGCACCTGGGGCGTGGGATGGCGGTGTTTAACATTTACACAGCTGCATGATAAAGGCTTCCATGTTAAAGTGGAGTTAGCGTTATGTCTATTTTCACCCGATGGGTCTTGCAAAAGTGCAGATGTCTGCCAGAGGAGAGCTCTGTGCAGAATCGGGATCTACTGTTTACTGTATATTCAGCATGCATTAAGAATGTAATATTATTGTTCCCTACTCCATAAAGTGCTATAATTTAGCCCAACTTTGGCTAAATTCACTTCAATGTAGGAGAAGAACTATGGCAATTTGGGCTAATAGCCTGGATCAAGCTTTCTCTTTCCCTGCAAAAGTGCCATGAAATCTGCTGAGCTAATGTTTCCCCAGCCTTGTCACTCTCTAACCATGTCTTTAGGGCAGTGATTGCCAAACGGTTTGCTGCGAAAGCAGCAGAAGTGTGCCTTGAAATATACTTTCTTTTGTTGCATTTTCAACAAATAAATATAAATATAATATAATATGCACACACACACAGACAGACAGACACGCGCACACACACATACAGAGCTTTTCAGGTGTAAGAGTGAAGTATGACACCAATTTTAATTTTTTTAATTAAAAAGGGTGCCCCAGGTATCAAATGTTTGGGAAACACTGCTCTGGGGTAAGGAACCTGCTTCTCCTTCCACCAACCCACCACCTGACTTGCTGCCTTTTTCTTGAACAGATTTATTCCACAGATCATCAGGGATGGAGGCTCTAGGCTGACCATGGGATAGTGTAAAAATTACTAAAACGTCTGTCTGGAAGAGACCTCAAAGCTGTTTTTTAGCCTGATTGCTAGGCAAAGAAGGTTCATGCAATCCCTCTGTGTATGTGTCTGCTTAATTATGTTTGATCCCCCCCGACCAATTTCACAACCAAATTTGGTAGAGACGTAGAAAACTTAGAGATCAGTAGAGGCTCAACATTTTGTAATAATAGGTTTTCTGCAGGTCAGTTTGATAATGGAAATAACATTTGATTTCCCCCCCACCTTACTATAAATCATGACAGGGGTATAAAAGAACATCTTTTTATAATTCCGTTCTCAAGTCAAACATTCATCAAACACAAATCCATAGGAAACCGGGCTCCATAAGATAAGGTGTTTGCTGCCTGAAACTATTTGTTCTTCAATGGGCTTAGCTCAAACAAGCTATGGTAGACTGTGTGGTACGTGCAGTGCGTGCACGGTGTGCAGACCGTACGTTTTTAAGACTGATGGTCTCAAACCTGCCAGCCTCATTCAGCAGAAGTATAATTCCTGTCAAATTCTGCCTCATTGGATCCAAACGAACATAACGCAAGTGATACCTTCCATGGAGACGCAGGGCACATTCTTACAGGATGAAAAATTGCAAAAGCCTGCTTTCCACAGAATTTTTTAAATTGTGTGTATGGATTGGGTTGCAGGGTAACTTGGCAAATAAATAACCCACAAGTGTCGGGGTGCGAACCAAGGTTTAACAGTTATGCTACTTCCCTCTTCCCAAACTGTATATGTGTTTGTAACATGGGATGGAATCTTTCCTACTTTTAGTCAAACAGCCTCAGAGACATGAGCAGCCACACAGCATTATGGGATTGCTAGCAGCAGCAGGGACACTACTGAAGGCAAAACTGAAAGGAGGGAAGCAACATTAACAGTGGGGGAACCAACGTGCAGAAGGGCATAACGTGCAATCGTTATCTCCTACAGGAAATTTTAAGAAGTGGGAGGAGACGCTCATGTGAATGACTCCACAATCACCACATTTAATGACGTTTAAGTTTAACATGGGTGATAGGAGTTCAGCTAGCTTGCATTTAAAAGCAGTTTTCCTCTCCATGGAGACAAGGCCTATTGGGGGCGGGGGAGAGCAGGGAGAATCATTCTGCTTTCAGCTTAATTTTTCAAGCTAGGAGTTGCTGGCAAGGATGGATGGGGTGGTTGTGCATGCGTAAGTTGTATGTCAAGTGCTGCGCTAGACTTAAGCAGGTGCCCAAAACTCATTCGTAGGAAGAGACAATAGTGCCATATCACCCACTCTACCCTAAACATGCAGAGTCAGCTCCAGGGTTCAGTGGTCAGTATATAAGAATAGTCTGACCACTAGCGAATACACCCACAGTGCAGAGGGGTGTTCTGCACTCCCGCAATTACAGGCAGCAGCTCAATGACTGTGGCTAGCTATACAACGATGCCTCCCACTGGGAATGACTATCTGGCACCCATTTAAAATTGGCATGTCTCTTGGGTGCACGACTCACATGCACACAACCCCCTTGCATGCTTGGATGAATAAGGACTGCGCCCGGGCTGGATTTGTCAGCAGACCTGTAATACCTGACTGGGAAGCAGAAGGCTGCTCTTCTGTCTCAAACTCATGCTGTTTATTGTTCCTTAGCAAGAGGGCCACTTGTCACAAGGCTGAAACATCTCCCCAAATAAGCAGAGGCTTTTCATTTTGCTCATGCAGTAAAATTTATATGTACAAAAATAATTTTCCCTGTTAGATGAAAGTAATTATATGTGCAGATCTAAACTATCTAATCTATCTATCATAATGAAGGGGTATCAATTCTTAGAATACAACTGATTGTTAATGTAGGGGCTGATCCAAGGTCCATACGCTGGGGGTGTGTGTGCCATGTGCAGTGCACACACCGTGTGTACATATTGTGGGCATGTGGTATGTGCAGTGCGCGAGGAAAGGTTGAAGGAGCTGGGTATGTTTAGCCCGGAGAAGAGAAGACTAAGGGGAAACATGATAACCGTCTTCAAATATCTGAAGGGCTGTCACACAGAATATGGAGCAGACTTGTACTCTGTTGCTCCTGAGGGCAGGACTAGGATTAGGACTAATGGGTTCAAATGACAAGAAAGCGGATTTTCCTAACGGTAAGAGCTGTTCGACAGTGGAACAGACGAAGGCCGTTTTCACCAAAGAGCAGGAGAGATCAGACAAGCTGTCCATTGGTGTCAGTGTGAAAGCAGTGAGGAAAACTTGGGAGAGGCCAAAATAGGCCTTATTTTAACAAAAATCTCATCCTAAATCCAAGGGAAGTGGAGTGATCCTGATGACGTATACTATACCTTAGTGCAAATACCAAGGAAATCCATTTAAATCCTTCCCCCAGAATTTACAACAGTGTGGATGAGTACGGAACTGGCATGTGGTTTTCACCAAAAGAAACCAGAAGTCCTGATAATTCAACTATCAACTCATAGGCTGCTTTTAAACGAGCGAGTCGCCGTCATGCAACCCGCTCGCGCGCTTTTTCAAAATCCCGCAAAGCAGGATTAGATGAGACAGAAGTCCGGGATCATGCGCATAGTCGCGCATTGTTTGCCGACTGCAAATTAAATTTTGAAATACTGTGCGAGCGGGATTTTGAAATACTGCGCGAGCGGGTCGCACAATGGCGACCCGCTCGTTTAAAAGTGCCCCTAGAAGTCACGATAATTTCCCCATAAGGAACTAGAAGTCCTGAGAGATTTTGTCACAGACTAGGGGTTTCCCAGACACTTCTACAGCTCTGTGGTGAAAGGCTATTATTAATTATTATTTTAAATGTATATGCCACACCTCTCCAAAAAGGGCTCAGGATGGTTTACAAGAAATAAAAACAGACTACAACTGAAATTCCTCTCCTACACAACCCCAACCCCCATACATCACATAGAAGCGTGAATAATTTAAACTAAAACTACTTCAAAATCAATCCCTTCCCCCTCCACTCCCATGTCTTTCTCACATGAGTCTCCACCCCCAACACTCTCCCATCTAAGGGGAACCCGACCCTCCTTTCATACCTTCCCCTTCCTCACAGGGGTGTTGTAGCATTCCATAGCCCACCCTTCTTCTCCTTCCTACTAACCACCCCCCATGCCGTATTTATTTAATTTAAATGTAATTATTTATTTATTTAACAGATTTTTTACCCCGCCCCTCCTGCTCCAGGCAGCCTGGGGCAGCTTACAACATAAAATAAGTAAAACATACAATACTAAAAACAACACATTAAAATAAGGCACTAAAACAATAAATCCCCCCTGCACCCTAACCCACTCCCCACACCCCATCTCCCTTGCCAAACGCCTGGTGGAACAGCAAGGTCTTACTCATACGCCTGAAGGAAGGGAGGTCCGGGGCCATCCAGGCCTCCAGTGGGAGGGAGTTCCACAGCCTAAGTGTGGCCACCAAAAATGCCCTCTCCATAGTGGCCCCCTGGGCCACACAGGGGACCTTGAGAAGGGTATTCCCAGAAGGCCACAGGGGTTGCTCCAGACCAGAGCATGGGGAGTGCGGCGATCCCACAGGTAAGTTGGGCCAAGACCATGTAGGGCTTTATAGGTCAACACCAACACCCTGAATCGGGCCCAGAAGACTATAGGTAGCCAGTGCAGAGCCCAGAGCACTGGTGTAATGTGCTCCCGGCAGCCCAACCCCTTAAGGAGGCAGGCCACTGCATTCTGCACTAGCTGCAGCCTCTGAACCGTTACCATGGATAGCCCCACGTAGAGCATGTTACAACAGTCCACTCTTGAGGTAATGAAAGCATGGATGATAGTGGCCAAGTCACTGTCTGAAACATGCAGCTGAAGTCAATGCACCAGATGTAACTGGCCACAGCCCCACCTGGATGTCAATGTGGAGCTGCGGGTCAAGGAGCACACCCAGACTACGAACCTGGGGAACCAGCAGAGGGCAAATCCTGTCAATGACGAGGGCTGCCACATCCACTGCCTTACCCACCACCATCACCTCCATCTTATCAGGATTCAGCTTCACGCGGCTCACCATCATCCAGTCCCCCACATCCACCAAACACTGGGTAAGCACTGAGACTGTTGCGTCTGGGTCAGAAGAAAAAGAGGATTCCCCCCCATAGAAAGCATACAGAAATCTTGAACTCAGCCCACCAGCCACAAATGGCCCAGATCCTGCTGCCACTTACCCTGGCCGCCATCCCTGCTGCCGTTTTTGGCCATTTCCAAGACCTCTGTCATTATTTCCATATCCTGTCTGTGGATTTCAATAAAAAGCCCTGTGTCAAAATTGTAGCCTTACTCATGTAGGGAAAAGGCTGGGAGAAGAAGAGGCAGAGGCTTAGGACAGCTTTGCTCTCTGCCCTACTCTCCTGCCATGGAAAATACAAAATAGTGTCTGCTGCAGTGCTTCCTACTCGCCACAAATCCAGAGAAAGTGGGAACTTGAAGGTTTAGGTATATTAATATTTATGCAAACTGAAAGGGCTTTTAGTCACCAGTCTTTGGGAGATCTGCATTAGACATGACAACTATGTATCCTGATTTTCCCCAACTGTAAGGGATCTCAAATGCTTGATGGCCAAACAATTTGCGGTCGCCACAAATCTGGATGTTACTTTTTTGCTACTAAACATTTATGTGCAAATCAACTTCTTTGTAACACGACTGATGGTGGAGCCGATCCCAAGCTCCGCACACACTGCATTGTGGTTTGAGCGCACCGCAGACCCTGCACGCGCACCACATGTGCTCCACGCGCCAGTCCACAGGGCTTGGGTTCAGTCGCACTAACGGGAGCAAGCACTGGTGACCGTCGTGCAGGGCTCGCTTTCCCTTTAAGCACCACTGGTGTTTGGGGAGGATCAAGTCTGACAGCAGTGGAAGGGAGCATTCCAAAGCAAGACTAACACTTATGCTTCAAAGCAGCAATTGTCTCTTAAAATATGTCAAGATGTCAGACAATATATATTTCATAATGAGGATTTAAGAGGCAAAAATTACAGCCCTTGTTTTTTGAAGCATTGCTCTGCTTGTTTGACCACACTATCCTCTCCTTAACCCTTTCCTCTTACTCTACTGCTGAACTTAACAGGGCCTGAACTTAACAGGCAGACGTAGAACTGACACATCACTGTAAATTAACTACAGGCAACCAGACCATACTAGTTCCCCTTCTCTATCTTTGCACATTTGAGTAAGAGGGAGAAGATCTCCCAGCACAAAGGCAAAGATGCAACCTTGGAAATCAAAGGACCCCATGGTACTTGATTAAAATATACGAAAGAAATAATGAAATCAAATTACTGCTAAAGTTTTGCAAGGGGTGAGAAACAGCTCTCAGTGAAGATTTCCCTACTGACTTCAGTGAGAAGGTACAGATCCGAAAATTGGGAACCAACACAGCCCAATTTTCAGATCCCTCAATTTAAAATCAAAACAACATTTTCAGGCTGTCTTGGTTCAAACTGAAACCAAAAGTCCCATCCCTACTAAACTGGAAGCACCTTTATACTTTCAGAATTCCCTCACCCAGTGACCAGCTTCCCTAGCAATCTCTCCTCACCCCATGAGCTGTGAGGCCTTTATCCTTAGATGGTCAGCTGACAACTCCCAACCACAGCTGCCCCCAGTCTGTCAGCGGGCATTTATACACATACCTTAAAGTTCCGGATTTTTCAATCTTCTGGGTTTACAAGTCCACAAGGAAGTTCCAGATGCATTTTTCACACACACGCTGCCCTGAGGCAGTTCCTGGATGCATTCTTCACACACACACACTGCCCTGAGGCAACCTAAAGTAGCCGCAGCTGTAGACGTGACAGGCTGCCATGGAAACCCAACTGACGACCGCTGTCTGGAGCAAAGCAGTTTATCAGGAGAACGTTTTACACACAAAAGTTCTGGGAGAAGTTCTACGCAGAAGTTCAAAGAGTCAGATGTTTAAGATCTGGGTGAGTGATTTAGACACACAGAAAGTTCAGGATGTAACAGCAAACATGCAGGAGAAATGTGTGTGTAAAAACACCCAGCCTCTCTTGATACACTGCAGCTGGGAGGTTTAGCTAATTAGGAACAGAAGAGGTGAGCCCATTAACCCTTGTGGGGCTAGCTCACACTGCTTTAATATAATACATTTGGTAAAAGAAAGAGGTGGCTGGTAAACTGAGAAGAGGAAGGGACCATTTTGCATGAAGATAGCCTCTGCTAAAGTCTGGACTGGGTTATTCAGGCTCAGTATAAATATGCTCTGAGACCTCCCAATGGTCCCCTCAAGCAGAACCCAAGAAAGGCATATTCCATTTTACTGATTTTCCAGCAGTAAATATCCCCCAAACCAAACAACAAAAATAACCTCAAAACTACAATTGGTTTATTGTATATAACCAATAAACACATCTTTTTACTTAAAAATAAACAACTTTCAGGCTCTCTCTATAAACCACAGAGGAGCCAAGAAGGTCAAAAGCCCAATTTTATAAGAAAACAACATTAACACGTCCCTTTCAATGCAGCAATTTTTTTATGGACTCAGCACACGTCACAAACTGTTTGATCTGCTTTCCTTCCCCTCCCACTTGCAATTACGCAAACTACCTCCCCTCCCACTGACAATCAACTAACACCCCCGTGGCAAATGCGACAATTGCTACCAGGCACGAGCGATATTATGAAAGCATGCAAATATATATCTTAGTATCTTTTCATGTGACTTAGCAGCTGGAAACAAGGATTCAAGCCACCACCTCATGACCAAGCAGCTCTCTGGGGATCTGCAGTAGATGTTCGGAATAGGACTGTTCACATAGGTTGCTATTTATTTATTTATTTATTTTATTTTATTTAAAGTTTTATCCTACCCTTCCCTCAAAAGGCTCAGGGCAGCTTATAAAATAAAAAATATAAATATATACACACATAAAAAACCCTATAAAAGTTAAAAGTCCGTGGCTGGCCTGGAAAGGGAGGTGGGGTGTTGGCTCCTTGTTGGCCAGAGCCCTTGGAATCCCACCCCCCCACCTGTGACCGCTCAAACCAACACAAGAGGAGCTGCTGCCCATGGGGCGGCGGCCTCTGGGTGGCGGCCAAAGAGCGTGGTCAAAGGGCATTAGCCTATTGGCGTGCCGTTCACGGGTTAGAGTGGCGGTGGTGGCCAGATGTGTTTCATCAGCTCCCTAGACTGTGACAGTTATTCACCAGCTCATCAGGTGCCGCTGCTGCTGCTCCTGAAACTTCTGCCGCCAACGCTGATGCCGCTGCCTGAACTTATTACTATTTCCCGGAGCCGTGCTGCCCAGCCCCACAGGTACACCCTCCCCAGTCTGGAGGAGGGGGGGGGCACAGCCAAGGCACACGGTCAGGAGAAATATCGAGGGGAAGTCGGCGGCAAGACACATTAAGTGCCAAGTTCTCGGAATGGAATGGCAGCGCGGTAACAGCTGCTGCCGCTTCAACCCTACTGTCAGGCAACCACCCATTCAATAACCTTCCCTAAAAGGGTAATTTAAAAGCTACAAATAATTAGTGACAGGAACAGCATTGATTAAAAGAGGGAAAAAATACCATGTGAATTTTGTGTGTGTGCACGCTAATTATAAGCTTTCAAATCTATACAATACAACACATTCTAAAAATATAAATACAGCCCAAAAATGTTTATTTGGGCAGTCATTTTTTTTTTTTTTTTTAATTTATAATAAAATTTGTATGCCGCCACCTCCTCCTGCTAAAAGCAGCTAACAACATATTAAAACAATTTAAAACAACAATAATACGATTTAAAACACTATTAAAACACAATATAAAAAACAACATACCTCCCACCCTAACCCAATCCACCCACCTCTTCAAGAAATGCACGGCGGAACAGGCAGGTCTTACATTGTCTACGGAAAGAGGGGAGGTCGGTAATCAGGTGGACCTCCAATGGGAGGGAGTTCCACAACCACGATGCAGCCGCAGAGAATGCCCTCCACAAGGTCGACACCTGAGAAACCTGGGGGACCTCGAGGATGACGCCCCCAGCCGACCGCAGGGGCCGATCCAGAACCCGGAGGATGAGGCGGTCCTGCAGGTAGGAAGGGTTACGGTTTAGGATGTATTTTATGGATATTTTATGTCTGGTGTTACGGTTTTTATCTTTGCATTTTACATGTTGTTAGCCACTCCGAGCCTATGGGGAACATTGGTATATAAATAAAAATAAATAAAATTTAAAATATTTGCAAAATACATTTTTACGTATTTGCAAAAATCACAAATATTTGCAAAATCACAAAAGTGAGGCAGTCAGACTAGTTAAATGCCCAGCAAAGTCCATGGGAGACTATATTGATGGCTGTTTTTACCCAATCTTAATACTGGCATTAGCCCCTCTAAGGCTGCTTTTAGACCTCCCCCCGGTGCATATTCTGGCTGTGGGAGGGAATGCACAGCCAGGATATGCACAGGGTGCTGCTGGTCTGAAAGCCCCCCCATGCAGCTTTGCTGGCAAATACCGCAGAGATACAGAGCAGGAAATCCTGCTTTGTATCTCTGCGGGTGTTTGTCGTCAAAGTTGCGCACAGGGGCTTTCAGACTGGCCAAATCCCGCGCATATCCTGGCTGTGCCAGAATATGCACTGGGGGGGGGGGGGGGGGGAGGTCTGAAAGTGGCCTAAATCTGGACTGTAGCTGATCTTGTGAATTGCCATGCTGGCTTAAATCACTTCTGCTTCCTGGTTATTAACTTCTGTTTCCTGGTTTATGACATTGTTCAACATGATTATCAAGGAGTTATCTAATTAGTCATGAAATAATACAAGATTAGTGATCGTGTGAACAACTAGTTCGGTATTAAGCCTCTGAACCACAGAGAACTGCAGGCAGAGTTTTTATGTCCCCTCTACCCAATGTCTCTATGGTATTCTGCAGTTTTGGGTGGCAAAATGTTTTATTTATTTATTTATTACATACACTTTTACCCCACATCCTCCCGCACAATGGCAGCCCAGAGTGGCAAACAACATATAAAGTCCATCAATAAAACACATAAAACTAAAATATTAAAATTACTAAAAGGCAGAGTGCTAAAAGGCAATAAAGACAGTCCCCCCACCCTCCCCCCTTCCCCGAAGGCCCGGCGGAACAACCAGATCTTAAACAATCATTGGAAAGAGGGGAGGTCTGGGGCCTCCATCAGGAGGGAGTTCCACAGCCTTGGTGCAGCCTCCAAGAATGCCCTCCCCGCCATCACCACCCGGGATACGCGGGGGATCTCGAGTTGGGCGCGCCCGGCCAACCGCAGGGGCGCGAAATGACCCAGGGCCTGAGGCGGTCTTGCAGATAAGCAGGCCCCAAGCCGTTTAGGGCTTTAAAGGTCATCACCAACACTTTGAATTGGGCCCGGTAGACTATAGGCAGCCAGTGCAGAGAACGGAGCACAGGTGTAATGTGCTTGCGGCGACCCATCCCTGTTAGGAGATGAACTGCTGCATTCTGCACCAGCTGCAGCTTCTGGATCGTCTTCAAAGGTAGCCCCACGTAGAGTGCATTACAGTAGTCCATTCGAGAGGTAATGAAAGCATGGATGATGGTTGCCAGGTCCGCATTGGAGACATACGGTTGCAGTCGTCACACTAGATGTAACTGGCAGAATGCTCCTCTTGCCACATCCTCCACCTGACAATCTAGGCGGAGCTGTGGGTCGAGGAGCACCCCCAAATTACGGACCTCAGTGACCAGAGGGGGGCAGATCCCACCAATAATGGGAGCTACCACCTCCTCAGCCTTACCCACCACCATCACCTCCGTCCTGTCGGGTTTCAGTCTCAGTCAATTCACCCTCATACAGTCCCACACAGCTGCCAAGCACCAGGTAAGCACTGAGACTGCCGGGCCTGGATCTCCAGAAAATGAGAGATAAAGTTGTGTATTATCGGCATACTGATGACATCGTACGCCGAACCATCTCATGACCTCCCACAAGGGTTGCATATACACATTGAACAAGAGAGGGGACAGAATAGAACCCTGCAGGACTCCACACATGAAGTCCCGGGGAGATGACATGTATTCCCCAAGGACCACTCACTGAGTTCTCCCTGCCAGGAATGAGTGGAACCATTCAAGAACAATCCCACTCACCCCAGCCTGGTCCCGCAGCCTTGTCACCAGCATCTCATGGTCAATGGTATCAAACGCCGCTGACAGATCCAACAAGATCAAAATAGATGTTCTGTCTTGATCTAATTCACAGCGTAGGCCATCGATCAAGGACACAAGTGTAGTCTTCATGCCAAACCCCGGGCAAAAGCCAGACTGCGAGGGATCAAGAAAACCGACCTGGTCCAGATGCCCCTGTAACTGCTCGGCCACCACCCATTCAATAACCTTCCCTAAAAAGGGAAGGTTAGAGACTGGCCGATAGCTGGCCGGGGAGTCAACGCTCAAAGATGGTTTCTTGAGCAGAGGCCGCACCACCGAATCCATGTTACAGGTAGGGATTTACAGCAGAGAAATCGGTGACAAAATGCTACCCATGCTTCTTCCTAATCCACTCTGACCGTGCAGCGGAGGGAATCCATCACACCCATCCACTCCAGGGACCCTTGACAGCAAGCGACAGTGGGTGCTTTTATATGAGCGGGTCACACATCGAGGTATTTAGTTCGCGGTCAGCAAACAACATGCGACTACCCTAAACGTGTGTGATCGCATCCATTGTTACGTATAATCCTGCCTTGCCGGATTTTGAAAAATCGCACGAGTGGTTTGCATGACTGCGACCCGCTCGTATAAGAGCAACCGTAGGCACAGCAAGGATGTTGGGAGGAGAGGGACTCACAGCTGCCCACACAGCAGCCAGAAATCAGAGCGGAAGAAGGCTCTGAAATTCAACTGTGCTGTCTGTGTGGCAGAATCCAGTTCCCTTTGGAACTCCCCTGTTTGTCTCAGTTCCCTACACAAATACAGATTCCCCTCTGGAAATTTATATCCCAGTTAAGTAATGACTAGACCAATGCACTAGCAGAGGCATTCTCCTCTAAGTTGGAGTTCCCCAAGGTGCTATAATTTAGGTGAGCTTATGTTTCTCATATTGGAATAAGCATTTACACTGCCAATCCAGAATAGTGCTTATTCCAGAGTATTAATGAGTGTGTAAACAATTATTCCTGAATGACAAATCCAGAATTACAGCTACTTCGGAATAACTCTGCAGGTGTAAAAACCTGAACAACCACACCCATGCAATTGTCACCATGTCTTGGGTTGAACATTTACAACTAATGACAAATTTGGTCTCCCATGTATCTGAAAATGGGCTTGAAGCTAATGCAAATGCAGATTCCAATCAGAACTACTCTGAACATGGGCTCTATATATGTATTTATATTTTTCATAATGATTAGCACTATAGCTACCTACCTAAAGCACCTACCTAACAGTTATAGTTTCTCTCACATTATAGTTTGCTGACAAATATTTCTGCCCAATATTTTATGTGGAACCACTTAACCTTCGCATACGGTAAGTGTCCAATATCTCTGACACACACATGCCGAGAGAGGCCCCTCTGACATCAAACCATTATTCGGGAACCTTCCTTCCTACAGCAGGTACTTAGTGACCTAGATTAAGTTGCCTGAGACGTCAAAACCCTGGGAAAAAAAGAAGCTAAAATTGACCTAAATGACTTCAGGCATAAAATCTGACCGAAGGAATTATGTCAGACACTATAAACAGAAAGAAAAGCATGTAGGAAATATGAAGGACCAAAGGGAAACTCATGTTTGTGAGAATTTTATTTTCCTCTGCTAGGATGCATATTCCTCGTGTGGAAAAGAAAAGTATTTTGTTGGTTATTTTTAACCACAAGGACTATTTTTACAGAATAAATTAAAAAAGAAAGGATTAAAGAAACTATGAAGTAATTTGTTAATCACTAGATTGATTGTTTTCTATTTTACTGTATTTCATCAGGACTGTAATGTGACGAGGAACCTGCATTGTGATTTACAAGTATTTATGGCAAGTAGCTTTTTCTGTTGTTTGTCTATAGATTTTATTAAAAATTTTTGTAATAGATTTTATTAAATTGCATGATGACTAGTCGTTGCAATAGCAAATAACAAACAATGAAGTCGAGCAATTAGAACAAATTATACAATCAAACAGAGAAACATCATAATAAAACAAGCAGCAACATATCAGTTAAAACAATATACAAGGTAATAAAACACCAATAAATAGAAACTAAAGTAAAAAAGGGAGTTAGTAAACAAACCGACCATCTCCTGAATCATCAACAAGGAAACAAAACACAAAAACACAATAAATCCTCTTTTACCAGGATAAACAAAGGAATAAAAAGTACCCAATCACTAAATATCAAAACAAACCAATTTGACCAACCCCAGGTTACCCCAGGGTTAAGTGCAGAAGACATAAACCCCTGAAAAGGCTCTATTGCAGGATGACCTAGGTCATACTAGAATCAATCGGTTCAACGTTTACTAAGCTTAAAAGCCAGATTGGCTACACTATACATTAGCTCAGTAGAATTTGAACCCAAACAAAACTGCAGTAACTGGAGCGGAGAAGAATGAGGGCAAGAAGCGAGTCAAGGGGACAGGTGCAATTCTCTCAGAAATGACGTAAGAGGGCACTGAAAAAGTATGTGCAACAGGTCCTCAATTTGGCCTAAATTACAGCAACATATTCTTTCATCACAAGGAGTGCCATTGCATCTTCCCAGAAGGACACGGGATGGAAGTAGATCGAACCGTAGTAATGTCATGGCTCTCCGGAGTTTTGGGTTCTCTAGCAGACTTAGGCAAGGCTCGCACCCAAAGGCGTTTTCGAATAAGTTATAAAATCGGGCACAACAAAGTGATTGAATTGCCCCTAGATTTGCCTGAATAGCTTGATCAACCAACTGCTTTCTTAAAACCTGCTTTCTCTTAGCAGCAGATAAGGAATGACTTAAGGAATGACATGGACAGTCCAAGTTTATGTAAGTTGGATGCCACCCCATTCCGCCATTGCCAAGAAGAAGCCCAAGAAGTGGCTTCCTCAAAGCACAAGCGGGGTAGCCTATCCTCCAACATACCCTCCACCCTGAACCAATGGAATAAGGGAGGAGCAAGCAACTTGATTCCCATAGACAAAGATCCAGTTTCCACCCAGAGAAGACAGTGTACAGTTGGGGACCCCTAATAGGGAGCACAAAAAATAATTCTGCAAAGGTTCAAAGACATCCAGGGCATCAAAGCCCCATAGTTCACCCCCAAAAAGATCACAAGGCTTTGATTTTAAATCAAATATTTGCAGTGCGGGGGAGATAGCGCGGCCTCCATGAAGTTATCAAAATCTTAGCAAGCCCATCACCGCCTGCTTCATTTTTAATTTGGCAGCAAGAATATGGGATTTCCAGGAGCCAGAGGTATTGTATAATAATCCAAGATATTGATAGGATGTTACCTGTTCCAACCCGACTCCATCTAAAGTCCAAATATGGTAGGTGAGAGGTTTACCAGCAACAAGTACCTTAGATTTATCATAATTTATCGTCAATCCTGAGTCCCTGCAGAATTGGCCAACCGCCACTAACATCCTGTCCATCCCTAGTGAAGATGCAGACAATAAGACCATGTCGTCCGTATATAAGAGGATGGGCACGGGTTTCATCCGGACCTTAGCAGGAAAAAAAAAATCTCCATCCAAAGCTTCAATAATTTCATTAATGAAAAAATTAAATAAAAAGGGGGCAAGGACGCAGCCCTGCTTAACTCTGTTGGAAACAGGAATTAAGTTGGAAGTATGCTTTCTAGGCCCAACTTTTACTTTAAGTGAGGACTGAGAATAGAGAGCATGGACTAAGAAAATCAGCCTCTGGTTGATTTTGGTCTTATAGAGACTTTCCCATAAAATGGTTCTATCAACCAAATCAAAGGCTGATTTCAAGTCTAAGAAGGTCCTAATTAGCCAACCTTTCCTGATTTTAGCATACTTGTCTACCAGATGATGCAGCGTAAAACAATGGTTCAGTGTCGAGTAACCATCCCAAAAGCTGGCCTGCTCTTCCGTAAAGAAATTTGCAGTGGAGACCCAATCCTCCAACTTGGCTAACAAAAATCTAGCATACATTTTGGCCACCACACAGAGCAGGCTAATCGGGCGATAGTTTTGTGGCAGATTTTTGTCCCTTTTCTTAAAAATAGGGACTACGACGCTGATGTTCCAACCAGCTGGAACCATACCACATTCATTGATGGTACTGAACAGTTTGGCAAGAATCGCAGACCACCAATCAAAATTCTGTTGAAATAAATCTGCCAGGATACAGTCAATCCTGGGGACTTTGTGGGCCTTAAATTTGCTAAACAGGGATCTTTTATTTATTTATTTAAAATGTATATCCTGCCCCTCCTGCCCACAGGGCAGCCTGGGGTGGTGAACAACAATTAATAAAACAATAAAAAAATTAAAACAATTTAAAAATACAATATGCGGGGAATGCCCCCCCCCCCTCAAAAAAAAAGCCTGACGGAATAGCCAGGTCTTACATACACGCCAAAATAGTAGGAGAGTGGGAGCCAACCAAGCCTCCTCCGGGAGTGAATTCCACAGCACAGGGGCAGCCACAAAAAAGATCTAACATCGGTAGCCACCCGCCTCGCCCAGGGAACCTCCAAAAAGGCTCCCACAGATGATCTCAAGGGTCGCATGGGCACATGGGGAGTGAGGCGGTCCCGCAGATAAGCAGGGCCCAGGCTGTGAAGGGCTTTAAAGGTTAAAACCAGCACCTTGAACCTGGCCTGGTGCTTTATAGGCAGCCAGTGCAGAGACCGGAGCACTGGTGTCATGTGCTCCCTGCGACCCACCCCCATAAGGAGATGATGATCTTATATCATTATGTGATATCGGCGGCCATGTAGGGGTATTCCTAATTAAATTATAATTCAAAACAGTCGTGTCCGGCATCCTATTAAAGATGCCCTTAAAATAAGAATGCCATAAGGTCAGATCAGAAAGTGCAGAGAAATGGCGGGGACGGAAACCCAGCCTAACAAGGGACCAGAACTGGTGTAAGTCACCCCTCTTTATTGCATTGATAAGAGATTTCCAGGCACTATGTTGGAAGTAAGACTTCTTCTCCTTGATTAACTTTTTGTAAATACATTTAGCCTTCGTAGACAGAGATGTATTGACTACGTTTGAGGTGCGCTTAAATCGTCTTGCACACTGTGTGAGAAGAATACGCTGCCTACGGCAGTCTTCATCGAACCACTTTGGGGGAGGGAAAGAGACTTGAGCTAGAGGTCCAGGGGTGATAACACTAGATAGACCGTTCCGAAAGAGCTCTAGTAAATCCTCTAACTTGCTATAGATTAGACCAGGGACATCTAAACTAGGGTCCAAAAAAGACTGCTTCCGGGTAGAGAAAGATTCCTGAACACAGAGCCCTAAATATGCCTTCTGGACCTTAGCAGTCCAATAAATCTGGCAGCAAACAAAACCACTGCCTCCCTCCTGGGGAAGAGCAGGAGGGTTAGTCCCTGAGGTAGCTCCTGGAAAAAAAATCATAGATCAATGTGATAGGGAGGTGATCACTATATCCTTCCACTAGCATACTGAAATCCAAACAATTGTACAAAAACGAATCTTGAATACAAAAGTAATCAATGACACTTTTACCAATGGATGAAACATAGGTAAACTGGCCGCTGGGATCAGAGGACCTTTCCCCGTTCAGAACTCTCCAGTGACCAGCATAAAGAAATTTAAGTAGGTGCACCCCATTAGAGTTTAGCTCCTCATCCTTGGAGCAGCAGGGAGGGTGAAAAAAGTCATCTGTCTCATCTATTCCTAGAATTCTGGCCTGCCTTTTGGGATTATTCCTGATTCGGGAGTTAAAATCCCTGGACAAAATAATCGGCTGGCCGAGTTTTAGGCTGGGCAGGGTATTACTTCTGTGAGTCCGCTCATTCAACTACCCTTGTTTTACAATTCTTTTGTAAAACACTCTGTCTTGTCTGGGTGGGAGGGGTTGTCTGTAAAAACAGACTGAAACAACTAAAAATAAATAATTATTTATTGAAGGAAAACAAAAATAAAGAACATCGCCGGATAAAACAGTTTAAATTAAGTTTGAAATCAAATCAATTTTGTAAACTAATAAAGGAACATAACCCACGGTCACA
>QEPC01007481.1:1636680-1646939 GCA_003113815.1 Sphenodon punctatus
GGGTGGAGAATGGGAATCCTTCCTGTCCAGAGGGAGTAAGTTTTATGTAAATGTATACATTTGCATAATTAGGTGGTGCCTAATTATGCAAATTAGGCCCCGCACCAAGACTTCGCACATGGCCTCACAAACCCTGGGGCCGGCCCTGCCCATGTACACAATCCCTGGGGCTGCCAGCTCAGTCATCTCCACCCTGCAGGCCCAGGTCAGTCTCTCATAGGCTCAGGAGCAACACAAAACATCAACCCCCGAAGTCCAGCCAGCTAGCCCTCAAAGCCCCAGGCTCTGGCCAAGCTTTCCCCAGGCATGAGGCTCCCTCCTGGGCATAGCCTCTCCCAGTACCTGGTTCTCCTCTTCAGGACCCTGGAGAACATAGAGTGACTAGGCTTTGTCAGGGCGATATGGTCCCTTCAGCTCCCAGGCAGAGACTGCTCTCCTCTTGTCTTGCCTCTCCTTATATCCCAAAAGAGTGGGCGTGGCCAGGCTTCTACTCCTCAGTCTTAAAGGGCCAGTGTCCTGCCCACTCTGTCACTGGAGTTATCAGCCTGCTCTCCCCACAGACTGATTGTAGCTATGGGCTGGCTCTCCCAGGCCCATGCGCATATGCTCAGTCCTCCAGTTGGCCCACTCAGTCCCCTCTTAAAGGGGCAGCAGCTCCGCAGGACTGCCCCCTGCTACAGGGTGAGCATGCAGAACCCAGTTGTGAGAATGGAGAATCGGGGAAGGGAGTGGGTGGGGGAGATGGGTAGTGGGCGGGAGACTGGGTTGGGTTAGGGAGGGTTGGGTATGGGTTATTTTAATCTGGGGGCTTTAGGTTGCTTTAATTGTACTTTAGTTATGTGTTTTAAAAATGTTGTTAGCTGCCCCGATATGCTTGTAGCAGGAGGGGGCAGCACATAAATTTTAAAAATAAATAAAATAATAAATAAATAATAATGTTGGGAGTCATCTTGAAGAACCTTCTTTACAAGGTAACAACCTTTTGATCACTCACATGGGGAGGAGTTGTCTGTAAACAAACAGCTTTCTCTCCCAGTCCCATCAGTGTCCCGGTGTCCTGCTGCTGCTGCTGCAGCACTACTAGGATGCAGAGGCAAGTGAGGGTTGGGGACCGGAGCCAGGGAGGGGAGGCAGAAGAACTTATTAGGAGAGAAGCTGGTTGCAGCCTGCCACCCAGCCAGGCAAGCGCGGGGCAGCAGCTGGCTGCATGTGGCACATGCCTGGGGCCGGCCCTGGAGAAGACCTGAATCCCAACTGGAATTTCCTCAAAATGTTGTCAAAGTCCAGGTACTCTGTAGCCACACAGCCACAGCCTTCTCAATCAGCAGATTGGAGACCGGACGATATAATTGGCAAGCACTCTAACATCAAGAGACATTTTCTTGAGGCGGGGGTGGACCTCTGTACATTTGAGGACAGCCGGCAGCCTCCCCACCCTAAAGGAGGCATTAACAATGCCTGTCAATAAAGGTGTCACCGCCTCAGCGCTCACCTTCAACAACCAAGATGGGCCTGGGTCAGAGGCACACATGGTGGGTCTCAATGATCCCAACAGCACATGGACTTCCTCATCATCAACCACATCGAGGTCAAACCCAGTGAGTCCTGCCCAGAGTCCCTCTATCTTCTCCTCAAAGAGCATAGAAAATTCTTCACAGCACTCTGTTGATGAGACTGTAGATGGATTGAGACAGTCTGGATTCACCAAACTAGACCAGTCGAAAGAGTTGCACTGATTTGTTCCCTGCAATGTTTATGCCCGAGGACAAGTACAAGTGCCTTCTGTACGCCTGCATAAACTCTTCGTACAGCTGAAGATTGGCCTCTAGAAAGCTCCTCAAGCATCTCCTCACCCCAGTCTCTTTAAGTCTGCCAGATCGCTGTTATACCACAGCAGTCTATGGACTGTTGAGACAACCAGGGTCCAGTGAGGTGCTGGGGAATCGAGGAACCCCTCTAACAGCTGAAAATAGTCATTGGTGAGCCTGTCAACCCCCTGGTTGGAAGGGGCAGATATATTAACTCCAGCACTAATAATGAGGTTGCTGAAATCCACCAGATTCAGCAATCTCCGTGGTTATTCAACAATCAATCTGCTATGGTTCTGTTGGTCAGGTAAGGCAGCACCCACACTAAAACACATGAGGTGATGGCCAGACTACCCAGCAGGGGTGATGCAAACATCAAAGACTGGAAAGCACAGCCTGAAAACAAGGTCAAGCTCTCCTGGATGCTCTGGGTAAAACCCAGAGATGCCATCGCATCCAGGAACTCAGAAGCCAGACTCCAAAAGCCACCATCGATATGCCCATTAAAGTCCCCCAGGACAAGCATCCTGGGACACTCCAACAGCAATACTGACACCAGTTCCAGAAATTCAGCACTAAATCCCCGCATATTAACTGGGGGGAAGGGGGGTCTGTATACCAGCAGGACCATAAATCTTGGTCCTGCCCCAGTGGCACAGGATGTGGCCAGGCACTTGAATGTTCCCACCTCCATCAAGGGCCACCGTGTGCATTGTATGTGGGCTGGAAAAAAATCAAAGCTTCTTTGTTTTGCACGAGTTTGGTGGAGCACCGAGAAACCTGTAACACCTACTTATTTGGCCAAGCTTTTCATAGGAGGGAATAGAGTTCAGGGATGGGGGGGACGGAGGGATGGTTTTAATTGGAATTTTATAGAGTTTGTATTGTTTTTTATGCCTTTTTGTATGCTTTATGTTGTAAGCTGCCCTGAACTTCAGGGAGGGCAAGATACAAATCCAAATAAATAATTAAATAAAGAAATACCATCTCTGCCTTTGATACTATACCCCAAAATGTTCAGATGCAAACACCCCAGATCTCTGAAACTACCTGGATCCTAAAGTGAAAGCCCAAACCTATCGTTTCTCTCGATACACCGCGAACAACCTAATACCTGTCAGACCAAGCAGCTTGCTTTAGATTTGACAAAACAGCAAACAAGAGGAAATAAAAATAACCTCCACATGAATTAGGCATTACTCAGGCTGTTTTTACACAGATGCCCCCCGCTGGGTGTGCGGGAGGGTGTTAAACCTGTGGGGGCATCCATGGAAACGGCGCAGCAGGGGGTGGGTGGGATGGATGTTCAATTGGTGTTTGCCCATGTGAACACAACGGGCACTGTGTGGAGGTGAGTGCGAGCTCCCCCGTAACACCAACCTCCATCCATCACCTGGAGCCACCCGGAACAATGGAGGAGGTTCCATGGGTGGAGATGGGCATGTGTCCATGGGAAAGGACACACACATACCTCCACCCACCGCAGCAGCACACCCATCCTCCCACCCACCGCTGCCTGTGTAAAAAGGACCTCAGATTGCTGGATCTATTGATTTCTTTTTTCTCACTTACAATCTAAAGATCTCTCAGGAGGAGTCACCACTTCTGGCTTCTCAAGATAAAGACATCCAAATGATAGCTGCTTTTAAGCAAAGTACCAAGTACGTGAGAAAAAAAAAGAAACGCGAGAAGATAAATTACTTAGACTTTGCAAATATAGATAATGTGCTGGCATTTTTTCTCTGCCACCTCCATGGCTGCTTCTTTGAAATCACACCCTTTCCCTCCTGGTTTTTAAAAATTCTTTTGTTTCTCCCTTGAAGAAAAAGCCCTGTCTTACATAGTAAAGCCAAAGACAAGGATTCACAAAATCAGTTTGGATATTTAGACACAGATTTCCTATCATTTCAATGGAAATGTAGGGTGAATTTTTAAAAAGCCAATAATGGTACCATTCGTCAATAGGAGTTAGGTGCCTCTGGGAAAAATGCATAAATCACCTACGCAGTTCTGAAAATCCAAACAAGTTCTTTGTTCTCAAGGGGCCCCATCTTGCTGGTCTCTGCAGTCACTGCCGGACTCCATAGCTCAGAGACATTGACCTGACTTTCAACCCACCACAAGCCGTCCTGTGCAGAAAACCTGAAGTTCATGCCTAAAGTGATATAAGTGCACATGTCAATCAGAATATACAGCAGGTTATCATCTCCACACAGAAGAGCAATTATTTGACATAATGCTAAGCTTGTGTTCAGTATCAATATGTTCCTTAACAAAACCTTGTGTTCAAACTTAATCACCAAAATATCTCTCTCTCTCTCTCACACACACACACACACACAAAAAATTAGAAAAACCAACAACCCCATATTCAAGGAAAACATGTTGTAAACATAACAAAAATGTTGAGATATCAAGTGATGAAACTAGATCTCTAAACTTTTTAGAGATCCAGGCTTATTTTCATTAAACATCAGCTACGTTTTACAGAACAAGGGAGGGAAAAGAAATGCAGGTCGGCAGTAACAAAGCTCAGAAAAAGTATAAATTTGTCATTGGGAACTATACTTCAACTTCAAAGCATCTGAACTCTCTTAAAGGATTTACATTTGAGCTGAAGGGAATTTAGGTAATAGGCAACTCTCAGAGATATAGCCTCTAGCAGAGATTTCTCATATCTTACAGCTAGAAACAATCCTGATTGAATTTCACATGACAATTCATTATCTCTGCAATATTTCATGTTCCTCGCTGTCTTTTTTGTACTCACTTCATAAATAAAGCGAAAATAATATTCAACAGAAAGACTGTTTCCCCATGAAAATTACTCTGAATAGCATGTTCCAGGTGGGAGCACCTTACAAAATAATTCATGGGTTTTGCCTTATTATTCCACTGAGAAAGATTAATGTTACCTCCCCCTGGATAGAGAGAACTTAAAGTGATTTCCTTATCTTAGAGCAAAATCTCTAGTCCCAATTCAACAAAGTGCTTAAGAACATGCTTTACTTTAAGCACATGCTTAATTACTTTATTGAATCTCCTTTTCTCCTGGTCCTGAGGTATAGGTTACCAAAGCAATAACCACTAGCTAGGGTAAACAGCCTTTAAAACTGCTGGTTTTTAGCACCAGAATAAAGTATAAAAAGATGGTTCTTAACCAAAAACGTCAAAGTACCACCAAATTTGGAAGATGCTCTAGATCCAAACCCTATTCTATTCTATTTTATTCTATATAAATGGCAAGCTACAACCTGCTATTTGAATTCCTCTGCTTTTGAGTTTCTACATTAGATGTAGAAGCTAAGTGTGCTTTTATCAAGATTTCTTTATCATGGAAGAAGTGCATCTGATGGTGAAAGTAGTCTATTACAAGTTATGACTCCTAGGTTCTACGTAGCCTCTTGGCCAGACTCTGTTTTCACTTGCATTTCTGTAAATCCAAAGTAACTAGAGTAGTCATTTTAGATTTACACTAGTGAAAAACAGATCCAGATTCATATAAACCAATCAAGCCATTTAAACTGCATAGTTTCTCCATTCCTATTTTTAAAATTAATGGCATGTCATGCTCTTATCTCACAGGGATTTGGTTATGTTCAGAAGAAGAAAAAATAGCCTGATCTAAGCTGTATAAATTTCTAACAAAAAATAAAATAAAATAAAATAAAATTATTGAGATAGATTTTTCAAGAGCAAAATGGCACCTGACTTACTGACCTAATTTTTATTTATAGCCAATAGGGTTTAGGCACCTATGTTTTGACTGTCTTCAAAAAGGGGTTGGTCCGCCCTCGGAGGCTGATGGAACCTCAGAGGTTCCAGGAGGTCCTGAGGGAATTAACCTTGGACCTGGACGATCACTCTGTTGATGAGCTAGTTCGGCATTGGAACAGCTTGCTGGGGGAGGCCATTGACAGGGTGGCTCTGAGACGCCCTCTGCCTCTGTCTTGTCACCGCAGGGCCCCTTGGTTTACTGAGGGGCTGCAGTGTATGAAGCAAGCAGGCAGGAGGCTAGAGCGACGTTGGCATCGGCCTCTCTCTGGCTCCGACCGACTTCTCCATAGGGCCCATTTGTGGTCCTATGTTGAGGCTGTGAGGACAGCAAAGAAGGGGTTCTTTGCTGCCCTCATAGCGTCCGCGAAGTCACACCCGGCGGAGCTGTTTCGGGTGGCGCGGGGGCTGGTCAGTCCGGCCTTCCTCCTCCTGGACGGGGACTTGTCCCAGGCCTGCTGTGAGGAGTTTGTCACCTACTTGGCGGACAAGATCGCTCGGATTCAGAGCGACTTCGACACTGGGTTGGAGGAAGCAGGTGGAGAGCACGAGGTGATGGAGGCCCCGTCTGGTCCAGCTTTGTGGAGGGAGTTTCAGGAAGTGACGCCAGCCGATGTGGTGGATGTCCTGGGGTATGTGCAAGCCACCAGTTGCGAACTTGATTCTTGCTCATCCTGGTTGGTGAAAGCCTCCAGGGAGACATTGGGGACAGTGCTGGTGAGAGTGGTTAATGCGTCCCTGCAGCAGGGGAGGTTGTCGCCAAGCCTCGAGGCTGTGGTGTGCCCCCTGCTGAAAAAAACATCATTGGATGTGGATGCACTCACCAGCTACCGACCTGTCTTTAACCTTCCCTTTTTAGGGAAGGTTATTGAGCGGGTGGTAGCGATCCAGCTCCAGGCGCATCTAGACAGCATCGGTTTCCTACACCCTTTTCAATCTGGATTCCGTCCCGGCTATGGCACTGAGACAGCGTTGGTGGCCTTGGTCGACGATCTCCGCTGGGAGATGGACGCAGGACATTCTACATTTCTTGTCCTGCTAGATCTCTCGGCCGCTTTTGACACCATGGACCATGGGCTGCTGTTGAGGCGGCTGCGTGACCTGGGGGGTCTGGACGAGACTGTTCTTGAATGGTTCTGCTCATTCCTCTCGGGGAGAAGCCAGCGGGTGGTGTTGGGAGCGGAAACATCTTGCTCCTGTGCCTTGTCCTGCGGCGTTCCGTCTCCACTACTATTTAATGTGTATATGCAGCCCCCGGGGGAGGTTGGGAGAGGGTTCGGGGTGCGTTGTCACCAATATGCTGATGATACTCAGCTGTACCTCTCTTTTTCAGCTGACCCAGACCCTTCTGTCTCGTTGCTATCCCAGTGTTTGGAGGCCATGGCGGAGTGGATGTGGCAGAACAGACTGAAGCTCAACCCTGATAAGATGGAGGTGATGGTGGTGGGGAGAGCGAGGGAGGTGTTGGCCCCCCTAATTGGGGGGGTTCACCCTCCTGTAGCTCTGCAGGTTCGGAGTCTGGGGGTAGTGTTGGACTCGAATCTCTGCCTGGATCGACAGGTGGAGGTGGTGGCGAGGGCTGCCTTTTGCCAGTTGTATCTGGTGCGGAGGCTACATCCATACATCTCCAGGCCGGACCTGGCCTCCCTCATCCATGCCTTTGTCACCTCGAGGCTGGACTACTGCAACGCGCTCTACGTGGGGCTTCCCTTGTTCCTGGTTCGGAGGCTGCAGCTAGTGCAGAATGCGGTGGCCCGTCTCCTGATGGGGACGGGCCGTCGGGAGCATATAACACCTGTGCTCCGGACTCTGCACTGGTTGCCAATAGCGTGCCAAGCCAGGTTCAAGGTATTGGTATTGATCTATAAGGCCCTTTACGGTCTTGGCCCCTTGTACCTCAGGGGCTGCCTCGCCCTCCGCGTCCCAGAGCGACTCCTTCGGTCTGCCGGGGGTGCCTTCCTGGAGGTCCCCCGTGTTAAGCGCGGGGCCAGAATGGAGAGGGCATTCTCGGTGGCCGGGCCGCATCTTTGGAATTCTCTCCCAGAGGAAGCTCGCCTGGCCCCAAGCCTCCTAACATTTCGGCGGGCTTGTAAAACCTGGCTGTTCGCCCAGGCCTTTGGGGAGGGTGGGAGGATGGGTTAGGGTTTTTATTCTCCCTGCCCTTATTTTTTATTTTCCTTTATCCCTGGATGTTTTAATTGTTGATATTTTTATGAAAGTAAAGGTTTTATACATTTTAATTGTACATCGCCCCGGGATGCCGTAGGCATATGGGGCAACTGATTAATGTAAGAAAATAAATAAATAATAAATAAATAAAAATCTACCTATAGGAGAATCTTATTCCAACAGAGGATGGTAATTTACTACTATGTCTTGAATACTGGCAAATTATTTATTAGGGTCTGCACAGTCATCTATGTTGAGATGTCATTCTAAATTATTTGGATTCTTTTCACAACTGGAAGTAACTTTGATGGCAGTGTAACTGATCCATAAATAAATAAATACATAAATAAACAGGATTTAACATTTGTGCTGCTTATCTCCAACTCTCTCACTACCAAAGTGCAACCACCTCTGAGGTGGAATGCAGCTGATGTTAAGGTCAGGAAAGGCAAAGCAGCATGGATCAAAATGGAATAAGAAGAATAACTTTCCCTACTTTAATAATAAAAATTAGAAAACAATCTAATCATAATTTTTAAAAAATAGTATGTGAGAGAGATCTGTCTATACAATAAACAGCCATTTCATTCAGTTATTGAACAGGAAAACAACTGAACATTACAGAGAAATTATTGATAGAACCTTAAAAAGAACTTCTTTTAAGCTAGGTCAAATGGCCTCTCAGAAGTTCTCTGATTTCCTCCCCTATCATCTCAGAATTAGCCTTGGCAGAAAGTTTGGTAGCATCTCTGCCTGTAAGATAGGGAGAATTTTTTAATATATTTTTTTTTACTGGAGAGTATTAACATAGTATAATTATGCAAACAAAATAAAATTGCCATTACATGTTCGTCAAGCAGCAACAGGAGAGGACTCCCCACTGCAGATACTGAAATCCCAGTGAGTCACAAACACTGTTATTTGAATTCTGAATTTCTTTGCTTTTGCTAGAGCAGGGCAGGACATTGAGACCCACATTATTAGATCCAGCCACTGAGTTTGCGCATGTGCTTTTGAGAACTAAGTTTATTGTGCGTGTTAGCCGTAATGCATGAATAAATGAGGGGTTAGACGTGCCTGTGTCTGCAGCTGTGGGAACTGGACACACACAAAAATTGATGCATGTTCAGTATTGATAAAATGACCATGGACTGGGATGTGGGACAAGATGACCCTTGAAGTCCGTCCCCAATCCTACAATTCTAGGATTCTGAGAATGCCTGAAAATGTGGTCCTTCGTCTAAAGAGGTTTAAACATTTGGAAACATGGAAAAAATAATGCATATGTGTACAAGTTAGGTATGCATTAGCAAGCCTAATTTTCCATGTGCTTGTGTGCACACCACTGTAGTAACTTGAATATGCTGATGCATCCAAAACCTGCATGCAGGTTTTTTTTCCCCGTGGGTGGCATTCTGAAAAAGTAAGTCTCCGTGTTGTTTCTTTAATACTTAAACACCGTTTCAGTATTGTGGTTTAATACTTGTAGCTTAATACTAGATTACAAATGAAAACGTTCTTTAGGTGGTTGGTTGTGTGCGATAAAGAACGGTTTAGTTATAAGAAAATATTTTGTTTCTTATTGCCTGAAGATAGCACTTAGCTCAGTGGCCCCATAGACAAAAATATCTTTTTTGAAACTGAGGATCCCCCTCCACCCCTCCTTTTTTCCTTGGGGCAAATCTAAGTGATAAAGTGAAATACCTGCACAGAAATTGGCAACTTTACTCTCACTAAACTGTGGATGGCGCCTTAGGGCAAAACGGAGGTGTGTATGTAATGCAAAGCTGTTTGGCACACGGTTTGAAGTTTCAAACTCTCTACATCATGTGATGATAGCTATCGATTGATGCAGGAGGAAAATTAACTCTCTAAGCTCCAAGATGACATTTCCCAGCAAGTCATGACTCTAATTCCCGTTTTGGAAACACAGTTTCTTTAACACTTGATGACAGAAAGATGGTCATCGCAAATTTCCTTCTGGCTACTGTCATTCTAGACGATAGTGGGCCTCCTGTGCCGTCACGTGATTTAAAAAAACAAACAAAAACCCTGTTGTTGGCCCTTTTTACACGGATGGAGGTGGGTGGGGGGATGGGTGTCTTGCCACGGTGGGTGTCCGTTCACACAGACACACACCCACTTCCACCCACGGAGCCACCTCTGGTTTTCCGGAGGGCTCCGTGGGTGGAGATGGGTGTTTGATGGGAGCACGCACGCACCCCCACCCATCCCGTTCGGTGTTCACACGGGCAAACACCAAGCGGACACCCATTCCCCCCCCTCCCACCACCAGCCGTATACACGGACACCTCCCGCACACCTGCCCAAACACTGAGCAGGGGGCCTTTCACCACAGTGGATCCCCTGTGGTGGCGGCGTTCCCGTGAACATCTGTTTGACCCCCGCCAGATGTTCACCACAGTGAATCTCTGTCAGGGGTCAAACCTAACCACAATTCTGGAGGTGAGGCCAGCCTCACCTCCAGAATCGTGGTTGGCTTGGCCA
>QEPC01007481.1:1647039-1661190 GCA_003113815.1 Sphenodon punctatus
TGACCACGCTTCCCGGGACCTTCCCCCGGCTAGCCCGGGAAGCGTGGTTCAAACGAACCCCATGTGGGGATTGACCGTGGCCAACATCTGGCGCGCCGCGAACAGACGTACGGGACACGGTGACCACAGGTGGGTATTCACCGTGGTTCACTGTGTTCACGTAACGTCTGAAATCACCCTTTGTGTGTGCTCAGATGCTCTCTGTTGGTATCTAGATGGCGCCTTAGGTCTAGAGTTATGAAACTGCAATCTCACTGAAACGAATGCTTGAAGCTAGTTTTTTTTTTTTTAATGAAAAGTCCCAGTTTTCTGGCAAGCTTTAATTATAAGCATATTCTGTCTAAGGTCTTTCTCTACCTACATGGCCCATTATTTTAGCATCAGAGAATTTCATACATTAAAAAAAATATTTCTTCTCCCAACAACCTGGGGAGTTAGGACGTGTAATTATTCCCATTTTACAGAGAGGCTACTGATGCTCAGAAAGGCCAGGGTAGATATGCTGGAGGAATTACTCTGGAGTAATTATCTTCCTTCATCCCTGTTTCCACAAGCAGAGGGAACCAAGTGTTAAATAGCTCTTCCCATCTCAGAATCTCCATACTTGGGAACCTGCAGGGAACGGTCAGGGAAAAAAACCAAAAGGATGATGTGCTGGGGGTTCCTGGGACAGTTCCTGGGATACCTCAGAGGGAGGTATTTCCCTGAATAATACACACAAGCGTGACCTCCAGAGTAGGAATCTGCCTTCCAGTTAATCCCACTTGTTTGGAGATATAGCTGCTTGCTCTTTATCCTCACTTTAAACTCTCTGCTGATGGGAACACAGGAAAAGTTAAAATGAGTAAGGAGGTGCTTACCTCCCATGAAGCACTTGTGAGAGCAAGCCTAGAGAGTGTGTGTTCACAAGTGGGCATTTACTCCTAGGCCCTTTTCACACAGGGTAATTTCGGAGGTTATAAAAACGCCTTTCACCACAGCGGATCACAGTGGATCCCCTGTGGTGGCGGCGTTCCCGTGAACATCTGTTTGACCCCCGCCAGATGTTCACCGCAGTGAATCTCTGTCAGGGGTCAAACCTAACCACAATTCTGGAGGTGAGGCCAGCCTCACCTCCAGAATATTGGTTAGCTCAGCCACGATTTGGAAAGGGGGAAAGGTAACGTTAGTTGCCTTGCCCCAGTGTGGAATCACGGCCCAAACCACAGGACAGGATCGGGTGCAGCGGCCTCATTGGCCACTACGCCCGCCCGTCTCCCTGTGGGCGGGGGGCCGAGGGAATGCGGGGGGCAGGGCTGTGCGGCCGCACGTCACACCACACAGCCCCGCCCCCTCCCCGATTCCCCACAGTGATGGAGCCAGCACGTCTGAAGGACGGACGGTTTCATCACAAACCGAGATCTGAAAGAGATCTGAGAAAGATCCCAGTCTGAGGTTCAATGTGGCGGGCCTCCGGACCCATCACGTCTGAAAATACCCACAGGCACTCTAACACTGATAAAATAGGTGTTACATTTTATTATACATGTTGCAGGGCACCCATAGAGCACACCTGCAGCCCTGCAACATGTATAATAAAATGTAACATCCATTTTATCAGTGTTGGAGTGTCGGTGTGAGGCTACCCCAACTAACTTTCCCAAGAAGTAAAGCTATTTGTGTGACCATCCTACTTGGGATATAAATTACCTCCAAAAGTAATTCATCCAGAATGGTCATGCAAAAAGTTAGCGTGTAGTAATCTTTTCCTAGGGGTAAATTACCACATGTAGCCCCAAATTTACTTCAAGATAAATGATCACACACCATTTATTCATGTGGGCACTCTAAATGGGCCTTAGTTGAATAAGAAGGCACATTTTGTATGAATATGGCTTGCCCAAGACTACATGTAAATCTGTAGTGGAACACAAACTTGAACCAGGGTCTATCACTCATCCATCTTCCCTCCATTTTGTCTCAAGTTTCACCCACAATGCATTTGGCAGTGTGTGGGTGCGCATCAACATATTTTTTAATAATACACACACACACACACACACCGCTATACATTTGCTATGGGAAAATCTAAATGTGTTCAGTGTTTTTAGGCAAACTATGGCCCCTTTTGCACGGACGCGCCCCTCTCCCCATTTGTGCAGGTGTGTGGGGAGTCTGTGTGATCGCTGCAGCAGGTGAGGGGTGTATGCGCGCGCTCCCACGCTCCCCCCACTTCGCCCCATCACCCACGCACGGAGCAACGGGCGCCAATGGGAGATGCTCCATACGTGGAGGTGGGTGGGCATCCGTGCGACGGGCCGCCAATGCACCGCCCACCTGCCGCCACCTCCACCCATCCCCCATAGACTGTGGCACCTCCACGGTCCATTTGAAAAAGGCCTATCATTGAAACTCGTGGGTGTTTCCTGGTGTGGTCAAATTTCTTTTTCAGTTTGTTTTTTGGAGGGGGTGGATTCCCTACTGAAATAATAAAACATCAATACAGTATTTCAAAAAATTTCAATGAGGCCTTTCATTGATTCGGAGAAAATTGTAAAGATGTCATCAAATTATTTTGGAGGGAGGGGGTTGTTTTGGGTTGCAAACATTGACCAAAAATCCATTTGAAAAATTTAGATTTTTTTCCCCCCAGCTGTGATAAAAACCAGAGTATTTTCTAAAGCCTAATGGCAGTCGCTGACTTCTGATGTATAGTTTGTAAACTTCCTTGTGGTTATTTGGGACTATTATTACAGCATGACAGAGGGCTCCCTGATGACAAAGAGGACGTAATCTCTGCCTCTAGGGGCTGGCAACATAAAGACAGGTGTCCAATTTGTGATAAGACTTATAACTGTTGTCTGTTTTCATTAGACTCAGCGGTCACTGGAGGAACTCAGCAATTCTCAGAAATGCATTTTACAATCTATAGGACCACAAGATGCATTTTTTCCACATATGCTAGGTAAGTTGAAGGTTCAATATTGTATATATAATTAGTAGCAGCATTGGTGACCCACCTGCAGGATTGAGCTGGGGTGGGCAGGGTTTTTCTAGAACGGTTCCGCTCTTTCCCGGCCGGAAGAACTCAGCGAGTGGTGCTTGGGGAGTGTTCTTCATCTCCCCGGGATCTCTCGTGTGGAGTCTCGCAAGGTTCCATCTTGTCCCCTCCACTATTCAATGTGTATATGCAGCCGCAGGCCGAGGTCATGAGACAGTTTGATGTTCGGTGTCATCAATGCACTGATGATACCCAACTCTACCTCTCTTGTACATTCGACCCAGACCTGGCAGTCTTGGTGCTTACCCAGTGCTTGGAGGCTGTTGGGGACTGGATGAGGATGAGCCACCTAAGACTGAATTCCAAGAAGACGGAGGTGATGCTACCGGGTAAGGCAGTGGGTGTGGTGCCCCCTGTCATTGATGGGGTTTGTCCCCCACTGCGCCCCCCAGGTTCATAGTCTGGGGGTGCTCCTTGATTCACAGCTCCGCCTGGATGTCCAGGTGAGGGCTGTGGCAAGGAGAGCATTTTGCCAGTTATATATGGTGCAATGGCTTCGGCCGTTTCTCTCAGACTCAGGGCACATTCTCACATACAGCAAATCAGCGCTTATTTCTTTCCCCCGCATAATTTAATGCTGTGGGAAAGTCTCCATGCGCTTAATTTGCTGTAATTGCGTTTGTTAATTAAACACATGAGAGGACAGCGAAACCTACCTTTACAGAAGCGCGTGTCCAAAGACCCACATGGCTCCTGCTGTAAGAATGCTGCTACTGCTGCATTCCCCTTGCGCATGTGGCCGGAAGTCCTCTCTTCACTTCCGGTTTCCCCCTACAGCCGCTTATGGAGCTGCCGCCGCCGCTGCCTCCTTCCCCGCATGATGCAGGTCAGTCAGAATGTCACTAGCGCATTCTGTAAAGTAGCTTGAATGCGCTAGTGACATGCTGGTGTGAATGAATGTAGGCACATTTTTAAATTGCCCGCATTTACAAACACCAGCGTATTTCTGTATGTGGGAATGCGCTCTCAGACCTGGCCACTGTCATCCATGCTTTCATCACCTCAATTCTGAACTATTATAACGCGCTCTACGTGGGGCTACCCATGGTGATGGTTCGGAGATTGCAGCTGGTGCAAAATGCAGTGGTCCATCTCCTTACGGGGACTGGTCTCCGTAAAGCACATTACACCAATTCTCCAGGCACTGCACTGGCTGCCAATAGTCTTCCAGGCCTGATTCAGGGTGTTGGTCCTTACCTATAAAGCCCTAAACAGTCTGGGCCCCCACCTATCTGTGGGAATGCCTTACCCCCTGCACTCTGGATCGACCCCTTCTGTCCACCAGGAGCACCCTTCTTGAAGTCCCCCAAGTTATTCATGGGACAACTATGGAGAGGGTGTTCTTGGTGGCCGCTCCTTGGCTGTGGAACTCCTTTCCGGCGGAGGCCCAGATGACCCCAGACCTCCCCTCCTTCTGTCAACAGTGTAAGACCTGGCTGTTCTGCCATGCTTTCAGTGAGGGAGATGGGTGGAGGCTTTGGGGGTTAGGTCAGGAGGGGGGTTTGTTTGATTATTTTTACGTCCCCCATTGTGGTTTATGTTGCTACCTTGGCAGGAGGGGTGGGGTAAAAGTCTGTAAAATAAAATAAGTAATTTCAGTCCATGAACAAATGGTCTGACCGTCTTGCAGCCTAAATATAGGACACAAGACATCAGGATGATGCAATATATAAAGAGAGGGAAGGGAGTGTAAGGGAACACTAAGATTATACTGGTCAGCTTGAAAGACAGCAGTTATAGCACTCCAGCATCCTAACTCTTAACAACTTTGCCATAAGCATCAACGGAAAGGGAGACGTTCAAGGTGGGATTTGAAGGACAATGAGAATACAAGGTGCCATATAACTATAATATAAGAGAATGAAAGCCATGAACATTTCAGAATGTTTGGGTTTGTTTTTTCTTAAAAACCAAGTAGAATTTTTTCCTTAATAAAACAATTTTTGCTCCAGTCCAGTCGGGATTAAATGGTCCATTGATTCAAAAATGGTTCTATTGTGTGACATGCTGTCTAAACCAATTAGTAGCATGGCAATCAGCCTTTGCCAAAGCACAAAACTAATCAAGTGCACAAATTTGAATGCTTAGGATGAATGCACTGACTGTCTGGCCTGCCATCGTGGTTTTATTACTTAAAGCCTCCATGTTCATAAATGCATGGGTACATTTTGAATGTAGATACTGTGATGTCTAGCTGATGATTTACTTGCAAAAGTATTACTAATGAACATCCAGCCATGGTAATGCTAGCCTCGGAAATGCATGAGATGGAAGGCATTCAGAAAATCCCATCCTGCAAATTCACAGTTAACAAAACTAACTACGAATAGGCTAGAGAGGGGCTGGATTTTTCCTACCCTCACTCTTCATATACTCTTGCCTAATTATATAGCAACCAAACAACCACCCAAACCCACAAAGTAACAAAACAAATTTTAGAAAATGATAAATAAAACCCACCAAAAATAATATAGCTAAAGAAGCAACGTGTGCTCACAAGAGCATTTGCAAATCATGACTCTGTATTTCCCCCCTCCTAGACTCTAGGTGCTATTGTAGCATGAATAATTCAGATATAGTACATTCATAGAAAATCTTTGCATCTCTGCGATTTCCCACTATCTCTTCAAACTATTTAAAACTTCGTGGCTGAACAATGGCCCTTTTTACATGGGCGGCAGCGTGGGTGAGTCTTGTGTAAAATCCGTGGCGGGTGGGTGCTCCTGCGAAGATGCATGCACACCGACCTCCACCCATCATCGATGCAAGGAGCACCGGCCGAAAATGGTGGTTGTTCCATGCATGGGTGATGGGTGGAGGTGGGTGGAGATCGGTGTGCGCCGGTGTGTGCCCGTCTACACCCTCCCTCCACCCACCGCACAATGACCTGCGCAAATACACACACCCCTTACGCTGCAGCCCGTGTAAAAATGGCCAATGTCTGAAAGTCTCGGAGTCTACTTGGTGAGGCAGGTGTTGACATTCTGAGGTGATTGACCTCTTGCCCCTCCCACCCCCCCAACATGACATTTTGGTCAGGCCAGTCTGAACAGGGGCCTTTGAGCCATCAGCAGTAGCTCAGCCAATCACTGTTCCTCCTCCCTCCTAATTTGCATGCTTGGAGTCTACTGGGTGGAATATTTCAGGAGAGTGAAGTGAATTGTATGTTTGTTTTTTAATTTATTCACATTTTTATCTCACCCTTCCCTTAATGCTCAGGGTGGATTACAAAACACAAAAATACAACAAGGAAAACCAAATAAATTCACGTAACTAGCTCTCCTAGCTCCCCTACCCTACCCCTGCCTGGCCAAACAAAAAGGTCTTGCATTGTCTTGCATTGTCTTCCGAAGATGAGCAGACCCTGGGTTAAACAAATCTCCAAGGGAAGATTTTTGCCCATAATTGTGGGGCAGCCACCACTATATGCACGAAGCATTCTCATTGTTAGATTATTTACACCGATATTGTCACCAACATTCTATCATATGAAGGCCATGGGGATCTTTATCTTGCAATTTGTTACAGATTTAATGCTGGTTATGGTTAATAAATGATGTTGACAACAATCCTAAACTTTGGGACATTTCCTAGTCTTCTTTCAGGCCTTGAGCATCTCTCTAAGAGACCTCTCTATGCTCCTTTTCCTTTCTCTAGCTGTAGGGAATACAATCCCTACCCATTGCACTCAATCTGGCTTTGAAAACCTGAGTAAACTGAAGGCTTCCCCTATGCCCCAAAAAACACTCTCTTAGGGGCCCGCATGTTTGCTGCCAGCATTAATATTTCCAGTTTGTCTCCAATCATGAGACAGACAAGATCATGCCTGTCCCAAAGGGTGTGGAAAGAACTGGGTGGCTGAGAAACCTAGAAAATGCCACGTTGGCTCAGACTCCAGGTCCATCTAGGCTAGGGTCCTGTCTCCGACAGTGGCCGGCAGCCAATGCTGCAGAGAAAGGTGAAATAATCCTGGACTTGGTGGATGTGGGGTGAATCGACTGCCCTTTCCCTCACGAAGCTTTCATCCTGATCTCTGACAGAGCTGGTTTAAACCCCTAAATCTTAAAGTTTTATCTCCTTCCTCAAATACGTGGCATGATTCAATATTGTAGCTCTAGAAATTCTTCTAGCTAGTCTACTCCTTCCGCTGGCCAGTCATTCAGGATCTCCCTGTAACTAAGCTAAGCATGTGCACCGGCAGCTTCTCAACTTGGTGGATGTGTTCCTCTCTCACTTTCTATGTTCCCTTCTCCCTTGTCGTTCCTAGATTGTAAGCCCCAGGGTAAGGACCTGTCTCTAATTAATGATTGTACGGCACCAGCAACATAGCTGATGCTGTATAAACAATAATAATAATAATAATAATATTAATAATAATAGTCCAGTCACTTTTTGAATCTTGTTTAATTCTAGGCGTTAGCGACACTGTGTGGCAACCAAAGCCACAGCTTAATTGCATATCACCTGCCTATCTACCTGGTTCAGATCCCACTGAAGAAGTCAGAACAGAAGGTGCCTTTCCACTATTTCAACAGGTTTTGGATCGATTCAATTCCTGTGTGAAAAGACAACTTACAGCTACTACTGGCAGAAAGAGGTCATTATTGAGGAGAAGGGATGAAATTCCAGAAGTATGCAATGGAGCTACGGCCAGCCTTACCACAGGGCAACCCAGGGAGACTACCCCAGTCCCCGCCCCTGTTTTCACCACTCCTTTCCAACATTAGGGGGGGCGTTGGTCCTGCTTTATACACAACAGCCCTGTTTTTTGAAGGGTTTGTCCGTTGTCCTTTATTTATGCGTTTTTGTCCTGTATTTTCCACACACTGCCACTTTCACCCCCTCCCCCCACGGAAGTCATGATCTCATGACTTCCAGGCGAGAACAGCGGTGTCGGTAGCATGTGGACTTGGAGGTGAGCCAGTGCTCTCAGCACAGTGAGGTGGGGAGTTCGAGGGTTATCATAGCCTTTGGACTTTCCAGGACGTGATCCCTTTTTTGATCCTCCCAACCAACTATGCCCCCTTGTCACAGAGGAACATAGGGTCACACACGTGTAACACGGACCTACATGTAGACTACAAGTCTGGTAAATATGTAAAGCAAAAGGTTCCACATGTACGTTGCATCCCCTTCCCTACCCTTTGCCCAGTGCTTGTTGCTCAGTCCTGGCTTGGGGAAGGAGTGCTGAGCCACCTGAACTCTTCCTCCCCCCATCTCCTGTATTCTGGAGGTGCATCAGTGGCCATCTGTAGGGCCCCATGGAGAGCCAGTGCCTCACATGCTCTAAGGCTGGCCCTGAATGGAGCTGCTACATCGTACATGGCACTAACACTACCTGACCATGTCTCCAGGAGCCACCAGTTAATTCTCCATTGTGTATAATCAGCATAAATTTAAAGGGATGTCAATGATGGTGAAAGCTAAGTCAGCAAAAAAGTGAGTTTAACTTTCAGTGCAAAGGGAGACTGAAGTGGGGGAGAAGAAGACGTGACTTAGAGCAGCTTAGAGCTTCCTCTCTTCTCAAACTTCTTTATTTTATGCCAACCTAGTATTTCCCTCGTCAGCTCCACCTACTCAGTACGTGAGCCACCCTAAGCCTCTGAGAAAGGACGGCATATAAATCTAAATAAATAAATAAATAAATGTCATATGACAGCTAGATTTGTAACTCACCTCTCTGAACCACACTGGGGAATGGAAGTTCAGCAAACAGACCAGTGCAGAATTCAAGATCTGAGCCTGATAAAGTCACACGAACCAGGGCCAGCTGGATCCCCTGCCCGCCTCTTGGAGGGCAAACGCAGCTGCCACGCTTTGGGCCAGCAGGGAGAGCAGTCCCAAACACGCAGTCCCACCCCCCCATGGAGAAACTGGGTGGGCGGATCACCATCATAAGTCCTGCCATGCCCCAGGGTGGGCCAAAGAGCTGTCCCCCTAGGTGGGTGCCCAGCCCCACCCCACCGACCACCCCGCTGGTTCACCTGCTATCCTGCCACCTGCCATGATATGTACGTACAGGAATAGCGAAATACGACTGCCGCTCTTTGGTGCTGGTGGACCTGGCCACGCAGCGGTCTGTTACCTCGTATTGGCCTGGGTGAGGCAACAGCCGCCCGCAGTGCGTCACTGCACTGGTCTTCTCCGGCAGAAGTGTTGCGTAGCAGCCAGCTACCTGCCCCAGGGTGGAAGTGGGCAAACATCTGGTGGCCACCAGACTGACACTTAGCTGCATCGCGAACTAATGTGGGGTAAGGTGGCCCATTGTGGGATAACGTCTCATGGGACCTTGCTGCTAGTTTAGCTAAATCACTTCAAGTTTGAATCAGTTTCTCTGATTTTCCAGTTTCCGCCTGGAAGCACAGAAGTGGATACCCGCACCCATTTATACATGCAAATTAGGCAGCTGGATGTTCACCTGCCTTATTTCTGTGCCACAAGTGAGGCTTTTCCATGCACTGTGTACACACACACTCATTTTTGCAAGCACAATCAGTTGCACTTTAAAAAAAAAAAAGGGTGTTCAAGGCTGCTTCCAGAATGACTAACGTTTGAGCAATAGGTCTCCTTTCAAAATGCGTTTCTGAACCAAGTGAAAAGCTTACAGATGCCAATTGGTAGTATTCCAATGCTGTGCACTTTTGAAAATCCAATGGGAGAGCTATTATTTTAAATTCTTGCCACTCAAATTGCGTTTCTAAGCTGGAAACTTCAAAACCATGAGTGTTGAGCTTTATGTAAAACAGCTCTAAGCCAAGCCATAGTTATTGGCAGTTGTATATTGTGTGGCATTTTGTTGTGGGCCTTTCAGATCTAACTTCAAAAGTTTCCAGACCAGACTTTTGGTTCAGTCCACTTTCCCAAGAAGCAAAGACAGGAACAATTTAGAAATTTTAAGCGTTGTTTAGGTTTTGAATGTTTATGGGACATCACTTTAAAATGAAAATGCATTTGAACAAGAATGCCGTTGTTTAGTTCTGTTCTGTTAATCACCATTTAAATATACCCACAGATGTGTCATTATTTATAGATTTGATTGGCAATTTAGGAAACTGCCATTGGTTATTTGAAGAGCATGTTTATTTAGTGTTACAGTCTTGGGTCACTTCCCCCCAAAGGCAACTTCAAACATATACAATGACAAACTTGACAAATCATGTCAACACTTGGAATTGGACACTGCTTCCCATTAGCTCTTAGATAAACTAAATAGATCTGGCAGAGACATTTTTGTTAAGTGAACGGCAACATTTCTACACCAGCAAGGCATTTTGATTGCCATCTTATATGCACTTGTGGTCTGAAAAATCAATAAAAATACTACCACAGAAATGCTTTGGAGAGCTAGGGAAATTCATTTTCACTTAATTGAACACTTGAATATCATCCATAACCCAGCAGAGAAGATTTGAAGGAAAAATAGTTTCTCAGGATTTAAAAGAAACAACAGCAAGCTCTTCTATGGCCCGGTCTAGGAAGGGGTTTATGCACATGCTTAACTTTAAGCATATGATAACAACATTGATTGGGAAGTATAGTTATATTAGAAATAAGACTGAATTTGAAATTTTATTAGTGTAAGGATCTTCAAAAGTTTTAATTGGTAGGATCTATGCAATCTTACTTGGACTAGGGCCCTTTTCAAATGGGCGCCCCCCTCTCGCACATGTGGGGGGGGGGCATCTGTAGGAATGCTGTGGGTCGCCACCAGTGATGGGGTGTGTGCCCATGGGAATACCGCTGGTGGTGGGTGGGGGTGCATGCATACTCCCATGCTCCACCCATCTCCCACACGCAGAGCAACCAGTGCCAATGCCAGTTGCTCTGTGAGTGGAGATGGGTGTGTGCCCATGGGAACCGGAGCACACCCGCCTCCACTCGCCGCTAGTGCACACCCATCCCCCCACCCACTGCAGCCCATTTGAAAAGCGTGTAGATCATACAAGAGCTCATTTTTTAAATAAATGCGATAATGATTTAAGAAATCTGATTTTGATGGAAGAATGGAATTGGATTTGGACCCATATACAAACTGCTAAAATAGCAGCTAATATGAAGGAAAACTTTTTACAAACAATATCAGTGTGACACCACATAAACTTTGTCGTATTTATGATACAGCACAAGACAGATGTTAACATAAGTAGTGTCATACTGAGTCAGACCAATGGTCCATCAAGCCCAGCATCCTGTGCTCCGACAGTGGCCAATCTCGATCACATGGGAGAAGAACCAACAGTCACAATGGACAATCCATTCCCCGTTGTTCACTCCCAGCTCCCAAAAGTAAGAAGTTCATCCCATAAGCTACTTGGTTAATTAATGGACCATTCATGGACCTACTCTCCAAGAACTTATCTAGGCCTTTTTAAAACCCAGCTATACTACTTTTTAATACCTTTTTAATACCCAGCTTGACAACATCCTCTGGCAACAAATTCCATAAGTTAATTATGCGCTGAGTGAAAAAGTACTTCCTTTTACTTGTTTTAAATCTGCCGGCAGCTAGTTTCATGGAGTGTCCCCTAGTTCTAGTACTATTTGAAAGGGTAAATAATTGTTCCCTATCTACTCGTTTCACACCACTCAATATTTTATAAACCTCTATCATGTTCCCTCTCAGTACGGGTGTGCACCATGGCCCCATGTCCTTTTTCGTTATCATTATTGTTTTTGTTTTTGTTATTTGTTATTTTTGTTATTGTTGTTATTAAAATGTGTTGTTTTATCGTTATAATTATTAACAACAATGTTGTTTTCATTATTGTCGTTATCGGTCGATATCGGTACCGACTTCAAATGAAGATTTTGTTTTTGGTATCGTTATTGGTATCGATACCAAATATGTACTTTTGTGATCTAATTATCCTAAACCTAACCTAAATTTATACAATATGTCTATCCTATAATCCTAATATATATAATAAAACAGACTAGCCTAAATACCTATGTAATATCTAATCTCTCTCTCTATGTACATCTATCTAAATCTAAGGGAGACAGGGGAAGGGAAAAGGAAAACTATTATCTAATTATCTATATAACTATTCTAATGTAATCTATGTCTATAATATATATCTATATCTAATCTATACTACCTATCTATAATATACAGGGTCCCCTATATATAATGTAATGTATATATAATCTTTACTACCTATCTATATATAATGTACAGGGTCCCCTATATATAATGTACAGGGCAGAGAAAGGGAGAAGGTAAAATGTAGGGTATGAGGAAGGAAAGGTATTAATACAATGAGGATTATGGAGACTTTTTTGTGTGCAAGCAAGCACCACAGTTCTGTAAACACAACCTGACAAGTCTGGCCCTCCCATTATAAAGGGTTACAATGCCCTCCCCCAGAGCTCCCCTGATTGGTTGTGGGAGGCAGCAGGCATTGAGCAATCACAGAGTGCCATGAGACTACTGGGGCCTACTTGCATTGCTCATTGGCCAGTGATACATCCAACAGATACTGCTGAGCTGTTCGCCCCTCCCAACACAGGCACAGTTCAAGAGTTCAACCTTGTTTAGGGCTCCGAGATGTCCATCCTCCCCTCTCCACATTTTTCCTCCAAAATCCAACTGCCACAGCACTAATAATAACGACATTGATAACGACATTGTCATTTTCGTTTCTCTTTATCATTTTTGTAATTGTTTTTGTTATCATTTTTGGTGTTGTTTTTGGTATTGGTATCGATATTGGTGTTTTTGTTATTGTTGTCGTTATTCTCTATTGTCGTTTTTATTATTGCAATAATGAAGATGACAATTTTTGTTATCGTTATTGTAATAATGAAAATGACATGCACACCCCTACTAGAAAAGGTACAGAGAAGGGCAACGAGAATGATAAAGGGTATGGAATGGCTTCCGTTCAAAGAGAGACTTGACAAGCTGGGTCTCTTCAGCTTAGAGAAGAGCAGACTGAGAGGTAGGGGTGTGCATGTCATTTTCATTATTACATTAACAATAATAAAAATTGTTTTCATTATCATTATTGCAATAATGAAAATGCCTCTGTAGGTATTTCTTCTAGGGCTGGGGCCCTTGAAGGCTGTGTGTTTGTGCCAGCTGGGGGAAGCCTGGAGGTGTGTGCCTGGAGGAGGCGCGGCCTGTCCATCAACCCTGTCCCCTCCTCCCTCTGCAGGTATTTCTTCTAGGGCTGGGGCCCTTGGGCGCCAGCTGAAGGGTGACACCTAAGGGTGTTGGCTGTTTATCGGGGCCGTTTGCGGGTCATGGAGGTCCTCCAGTAGACACCTGGTGGGAAGTGTTGTTGGGAGAGAGCTACTGGGTGGGCCGGACTGAAGCCAGGGCATCTGCCCATATTGAAGACTCCCCCAGGACTGGATTCCTGCCAGACGGTGCTACTGAAACAAGGACTAACCATTTACCCCAGGAGGAACTGCAGGGCCGTGCGCCTAAGGGCCACACCCAAGGGCCATTGGGTGTGGCCCTTAGGAGAGGGCTGGGGGAGGCTGGCTACAGGATAGGACGGGTGGTTAGGGTATGTGTTGATGGGATTGGGGGAGGCTTGAGGCAACATGACTCCTCCCCTGCATATGTGGGGGGGGAGGGGGGACTGGGATGGGGAGGGTTGGACATGTCTCCCCAGTGAGAGAGGGGGGTTCTACCCAATAAGGGTGGGGAGTTCTGGTCTCCCTGTGAAGGGGGGGGGACCAGGGGAGGGCAGAGAGGGTTTTGAGGGACGAGGGGGGAGGATCTCCCCCGCTGCCAGTGCGGAACAGCCGTGGGGCAGGGGGGGCAACCGGGTAGGAGGGCATGGCTATTGGGATCGTGATAGGATAGGGGAGATATAGTCCTAACAGGGGGGAGGTGAGATTGGTGAGGCGGAATAGATGCTTGTTGCGTGTCCCGCTCACTACCCCCCAAACAGTGGAGCAGGTGATTCTTGGTTGGAGGGCCCCCGACCCTGTGATGGTGCTGTTAAATGTGAGATCGGTGGCTAATAAAGTGATAACAGTCCAGAAAACATTCCTGGACCATGCTGCCGATCTCGTATGTATCACGGAAACCTGGCTGAACAATGAATCGGGGCCTATTCTGGCTGATCTTGTTCCAGCTGGGTATTCTGTGCAGCACC
>QEPC01007481.1:1664730-1737400 GCA_003113815.1 Sphenodon punctatus
TCAGGGTTCTGGGGCCAAGTTACAGGCAGGGAGGGCTGTGGCCAATATGTATCTAGAAGCTGCCACTCTAGCCCCAGGACTCACCATCATGGGTCTGGGGCCATCATTCCTCGCATGGAGGCGTGTCATTCCACTGCATCAAGAAACAGCCACTCCAACCCCAGGATCCACCGTTATGGGACTGGGGCCATCATTCCTGGCAAAGAGGCCTGTCATTCCACCGCATCAAGAAACAGCCACTCCAGCCCCAGGACCCACCGTCAGGGTTCTGGGACCAAGTTACAGGCAGGGAGGGCTGTGGCCAATATGTATCTAGAAGCTGCCACTCTAGCCCCAGGACCCACCGTCATGGGTCTGGGTCCATCATTCCTCGCACAGAGAGCCTTTTTCCGAATGCCCGAACCGAACAGGACCGGACCAAATGGCCGAACCCGAACCACGATCTGTTCGCCCATCCCTAACCAACATCACTTCCAGCTGTCGGGATTCAGCTTCAGACGGCTCACCCTCATCCAGTCCCCCACAGCCGTAAGCATCAAGACTGCTGGGCCTGAGTCAGTGGAAAAGGAGAGACAGAGTTGGGTGTTATCAGCATACTGATGACAGTGCACTTCAAACCCTCTGATGACCTCGCCCAAAGGCTGCATGTACACGTTGAACAGGAGGGGGGACAGAATGGAACTTTGCGGAACTCCACACATGAGGTCTCAGGGAGAAGATGAACAATCACCCAGCACCACACATTGTGTTCTTCCAGCCAGGAAGGAACTGAACCATTCGAGAACAGTCCTGCCCACGCCACCTCAGTCCCGCAAGCAAGTCACTAGCACCTCGTGGTCAATGGTATCAAATGCAGTCAAGCGATCTAACAGGATCAACAGGGTCAATCGACCCTCGTCCAACTCACGGCGAAGGTCATCAACTAAGGCCACAAGCGCAGTCTCAGTGCCAAAACCCAGATGGAAGCCAGACTGTGAGGGATCCAGAAAACTGACATGGTCCAGATGCCCCTGAAGCTTTTTGAGCCACCTCCCATTCAATAACCTTCCCTAAAAAGGGAAGGTTAGAGACAGGCCAATAGCCAGCTAGGGAGTCAACATTCAATGATGGTTTCTTGAGCAGAGGCCGCACCATCGCCTCCTTAAAGCAGCTCAGCACTCTGCCCTCCTGAAGGGAGGCATTGACCACCCAGGCCAGCAATGGCCCCAATGTCTCCCGGCTGGCCTTAACCAGCCAGAACGGGCAAGAATCTAATTCACAACAGGTGGCCCTAACCGCCCCAAGGACATCCTCTGCATCAGCAGGCGACACCCACTGAAACTGATCCCATAAAAGAGGACATGGTGGGACTTCCATTACCTCTGGTTCCCTTATTGCCATAAACACAGCACTGAGGTCGCGGCGTCAAAGATGTGGCAACATTTCTCGTGATCAGAAATTTAGCTGCTCATTTCATCCCTACATCATTCAACAAGAAATTCTGTAATAAAGACTAGATCCACAGCCCTCCCCCCCGCAAGCAGTGGCCCCAGCACAAGGCGTGTGCTCTACGTACGTGCTCAAAATTGGAATTTAAGTGCCCCATGAATTATGTCCTGAATCTTCTGTTGTGGGGTCAATCTTCCTTTTTGAAATGGAGAAAACTTACTGTTGTTTTTTTGTTTTTAGATAGATAGATAGATAGATAGATAGATAGATAGATAGATAGATAGATAGATAGATAGATAGTTTCTCCAGAGCTCCAGTTCTCAATTCAGAGAGACAATCCCATGTCACAACTTGTATCCATTTCCCAAAAAAAATTCAAAAAAAGCTAAATGTCCACAGCTTGAGCCAGATTCTCAAGAAGAACTTGGCTCCCATTATCAAGAGCTCCAAGTCCTTAGGAAATCTGCCCATAGAATACATTGTGAGAGCTGTGTGGTTCTGCACACTTTTGAAGTTTGCCCTTCTCTTCGTGCATAAAAGGGAGTTCAGCTCTTGAAACTTGCCACAGCCAGAAACCATCTTTGGTCATTAGGTAATTTCAGATGTGATGGGCCCAGAGGCCCGCCACGCTGAACCACGGACCGGGATCCGTTTCGGATCCCGGTCTGGAATCAGGCTGGCCGTCCTTTAGACGTGCCAGCCTGAATCTGGAGGGGGATCGGGGAGGGGGCAGGGCTGCGCGACGCAACGCAACGCAACGCAACGCAACGCAACGTGCGGCTGCACAGCCCCACGCTCCCTGGGCCGGCCGCCCTCCGGGAGATGGGCAGGCACAGTGGTCAATCCGGCTACTGCGCCCAATCCCACATCACGGTCTGGGCCACGATCCGGGATGGCCCAACGTAACGGACGTTACTTCTGGCCGATCCCGGATCGTGGTCCAGCTAACCACGATTCTGGATTGCCAGGCGACCGGAGGTCCAGAATCGTGGTCATCGTAATTCCCGCCGGAGGTTCACTGTGGTGAACATCTGGTGGAACTCGCATCAGACGTTACGGGACAAACGGCCACCACAGGGAATTCACTGTGGTTGACAGTGGTCTTGTAACGTCTGAAATTACCCATTGACACCCTGGCCAGCTATTGGCCTGTCTCTAACCTTCCCTTCTTAGGGAAGGTTATGGAATGGGCGGTAGCTCAGTTTCTGCCCATAGAATACATTGTGAGAGCTGTGTGATTCTGCACACTTTTGAAGTTTGCCCTTCTCTTGGTGCATAAAAGTGAGCTCCGCTCTCAAAACGTTAGCCCTGATGGTGTGTGTTAACTACTCCAAAAGCCTATAAAAGCTTTTTTAAAAGACAAGTTTTGTAGAACATATATATGCAGTTATTCTGAGGAGATATGTCCCCTCGTTGCTCTGGTACAATGCTTTGTTTGTTAAACAACTTTTTAAGCTCCTTGGCCCCTGTTGGTAATATTCCCCCCTCTCCTGGTGGTAAGGGAGAGGGGAGTGGGGCCAGGGGATTCCCTTGGTGGCCTTGAGGCGGGGCTCTGGCCCCAGCAGGGGCTGAAGAGCAGGGTGCCTGTTGGCAGCGCTGCCGGCGCATGCCACAGACACACACCTAAGGGCAGCGCCAAAGGGCCCTTAGTGGGGTCTGAGGGACTGGGGCAAAAAATGTTGGGAGCTTGAGGAGGTGGTAATTCATGGGAGGAGTGGAGAATTTTATGGGGTTTTATAGTTTATGTGGGGGGATTTTTGTGGGTGGGATTGTATTGTAACTGTTTATGATGGTGGGGAGGGTGGAAGGAGGGGAGGGGAATATTTGGATTAGGGAGTGGGGATTGGGAGGGTATATGCAGGGGAGGGGGGAGGATCTCCCCCACTGCCAGTGCAGGACGGCCGGGGGGGGAGGCGGGACCGGGGGGGAGAGGGCGCGGCTATTGAGATTGTGATGGGACCGGGGAGATATGGTCCTAAGAGGGGGGAGGTGAGATCGGTGAGGCGGGACAGATACTTGTTGCATGTCTCGCTCACTACCCCCCAAGCAGTGGAGCAGGTGGCTCTTGGTCAGAGGGCCCCCGACCCTGTGATGGTGCTGTTAAATGCGAGATCAGTGGTTAATAAAGCAACAACAGTCCAGGAAACAATCCTGGACCATGCCGCCGATCTCGTATGTATCACGGAAACCTGGCTGGACAATGAATCGGGGCCTATTCTGGCTGATCTTCTTCCAACTGGGTATTCCGTTCAGCACCAGCCGCGGTCAGAGGGACGGGGTGGGGGGGCAGGTGTAGCCATGATTTTTAGGGAGGGATGGTCTGTGAGGAGGTATCCGGTGCAATCCATATTGCGTATTGAAGGTCTCCATCTTGTTTGATTTGGCAGGTGACAGTTTGGGAGTGCTGCTGGTATACCGTGCACCTACCTGTGCAGCGGCCTCCCTGCATGCTCTAGCAGAGGTCATGTTGGGGGTGGTGTTGCGGTCCCCCAAGACAATAGTCTTGGGGGACCGCAACATTCATGCTGACGCTGCCCTTGGGGGAGCTGAGCATGCATTCATGGCTGCCATGGCAACCATGGGCCTGTCCCAGATTGTTATCGGCCTGACACATCAGGGAGGACACACCTTGGACCTTGTGTTTTGCACCGGCCTTGAGGCAGGTGTTCTGTTAGTGAGGGAGATATCAGCTGTGCCCTTGTCATGGATGGACCATTACCTCCTGCAGACCTCGCTCCCAGCGCACATCTGCCCCCAGAAAGGTGTTGAGCCAATTTGGATGGTTTGTTCCAGGCAGATGATGGAACCAGAATGGTTCTGCTCTGCAGGAAATACCCTCTCACCTTGATGACTGTCTCATCGATGACCTCGTTGTGTTGTGGAACACCTTGCTGATGGAGGCCGTTGATCAGATGGCTCCTAGGTGTTCGCTGCCCAGGCGCCAGCTCCACAGACCACCTTGGTTTTCTGAGGAGCTGTGGTTGCTGAAGCAAGATAGGCAGCAGTTGGAGCAACAGTGGTGTCGTTCAAGACCTGAAGCTGATAGATTGCGGCATGGAGCCAGTTTATGAGCCTATGCCATGGCTCTGCATGCAGCAAAGAGGGAGTTCTTTGCTGTTCTCATAGCATCCTCAAAATCCCATCCAGCGGAGCTGTTCCGGGCTGTGTGGGGGTTGCTTAGTCCGGCCGCCCTCAACCTTGGAGTGGTGTCATCTACTTCCCGCTGTGACATGTTTGTGGATTATTTTGTGGACAAAATTGCTCGTATTCACCATGATTTCAACGCAGCATTACATTAGGGGAACCAGAAGTTATGGAAGCCCCGTCATGTCCGGTATTCTGGGATCAATTTCAGTCAGTGACACCCGCCGATGCAGTGGATGTTCTTGGGGCGTTCAGGGCCACTTCTTGTGAATTAGATCCTTGCCTGTCCTAGCTAGTTAAGATCTGCCAGGAGACAATGGGGCTGCTGCTGACTGTGGTGGTCAAAGCCTCCCTGTGGGAGGGCAGAGGGCCGGGCTGTCTCAAGGAGGCAGTCGTGCAGCCTCTGCTCAAGCAAACATCACTTGACGTTGATTCCCCTGCCAGCTATTGGCCTATCTCTAACCTTCCCTTTTTAGGGAAGGTTATTGAATGGGTAGTGGCTCGGCAGCTGCAGGGGCATCTTGATCGCATCGGTTTTCTTAATCCCTCTCAGTCCAGCTTTCATCTGGGTTATGGCACCGAGACTGCGTTTGTGGCTTTGGTAGATGACCTGTGTCACGATATGGATCAGGGTTATTTGGCCCTGCTGATCCTGTTAGATCTGTTGGCTGTGTTTGATACTGTTGATCATGAGATGTTGGTGACGTGCCTGCAGGACTGTTCAGGAGTGGGCAGAACTGTTCTTGAATGGTTCCGCTCATTCCTGACTGGAAGAACCCAGCAGGTGGTTCTCAGGGACTGTTTTTCATCATACCGAGACCTCTTGTGTGGAGTCCCACAGGGTTCTGTTCTGTCCCCTCTCCTGTTCAACGTGTATATGCAGCCGTTTGGCAAGGTGATTAGGGGGTTCGGTGTACAGTGTAATCAATATGCTGATGACACCCAACTGTACTTCTTTTTTTCAACAGACCCAGGCCCTGCAGTCTCGGTGCTTACAACATGTGGCTGTGAGGGATTGGGATTGGATGAGGGCTAATCGACTGCGGCTGAATCCTGACAAGACGGAGGTGATGTTAGTGGGTAAGGCGATGGAGTTGGCGGGCCCCATAATTGATGGGATCTGTCCCCCATTGACCTCCCAGGTACGGAGTCTAGGGGTGCTCCTCGATGCGCAGTTCTGCCTGGATCTCCAGGTGGAGGCTGCGATGAGGAGTGCTTTTCTCCAGTTGTATCTGGTGTGATGGCTTCGGCCATTTGTTTCAGACTCTGATCTGGCCAGTCATCCATGCTTTCATCACCTCTCGACTAGACTATTGTAACGTGCTCTACATGGGGCTACCCATGGTGACAGCTCGGAAATTGCAGCTGGTGCTGAATGCAGCTGCCTGTCTCCTAGTGGGACTGGGCTGCCAGGAGTATATTACACCAGTGCTCCACTCTCTGCACTGGCTACCAGTGGTTTTCTGGGCCCGATTCAAGGTGTTGGTTTTAACCTATAAATCCCTAAACGGTCTAGGCCCTGCCTATCTGCGAGACTGCCTCACTCCCCATGTCCTGGATCGGCCCCTGCGGTTGTCCGGGGATGCTCTGCTCGAGGTCCCCCGAGTTTCTCGGGTGGCCACGCAGGAAAGGACGTTCTCAGTGGTTGCGCCGCGCCTATGCAACTCCCTTCCAGTGGGTGCCCAGCTGGCCCCGGACCTCCCTTGTTTTCAGAAAAGTTGTAAGACCTGACTGTTCCGTCAGGCATTTGGCGGGGGAGAGGGGTGATGGGTGGGGGGTGGGTAGGGGGGCCGGGGGTTGTGGTGTTTTTCCTTTCCTGTTTCCTCCTTGTATGTGTTTTAATTGTTTGTTCTTACTGCCCTGAGCTGCCTGTGGCAGGAGGGGTGGGGTAATACGTTTTAAAAATAAAATAAACAACCAATCAGTGGGGCTCTGGGGGAGGGCACTGTAACCCTTTATAATGGGAGGGCCAGTTTTTTCGATACAAAAACCGATACAAAAATGATACAAAAATGATAACAAAAATGATAACAAAAACAACATTGTCATTAATGACGATAACGAAAATGACGTTTTTGAATAATAAAAACTAAGACAACAGGGGGGCCTGAACTATTTTCTAGTTCAGCTATGTCTTTTTTGAGATGGAGCAACCAGAACTGCACACAATATTCCAGGTGCGTTCGCATCATTGATTTGCATAGAGGCATTATGAGATCCTCAGTTTTATTCTCTATCCCTTTGTGAACAACTCCTAACATTGTTTACTTTTTTAACTGCTGCTGCACACTGTGCTGAGGATTTCAGTGTATTGTTCACAGTCACTCCCAGATCCTCTTCCTGAGTGGTAACTTCTAGCTTAGTACCCAGCATTGTGTACTCATAGTTTGGGTTATTTTTCCCTATGTGCATCACTTTGCACTTGTCCACATTAAATCTCATCCCCCATTTAGATGCACAGGCACCTAAATGTACCGTGCACCCAACTGCCCGGCAGCATCCCTACATACTCTTGCTGATCTGATGTCAGATGTGATCCTCCGGAACCCTAGATTAGTGGTCCTGGGGGACTTTAATATCCACACTGACGCTGATCTTGGAGGAGCGAGGCATGAGTTCATGGCTTCCATGAGAACCATGAGCCTGTCCCAAATCATCTGTGACCCCACACATGAGGAGGGACATACACTGGATTTGGTTTTCTGCACCGGTCTTGAGGCGGGGGGGTCAGTTAGTAGAAGTCAGGGGGGTAGAGCCTTTGTCATGGTCTGACCATTACCTCCTTAAGGCGTGCATCCTGGCGCATGACAGCCCCTGACAGGGTGCAGGACCTATTAGATCGGTCCGCCCCCGAAGACTTATGAAACTGGATCGGTTCCGGAATGCCCTGGGAGGAGTTTCCCCTGGATCTTGACACCTGCTCTGTTGATGATCTCGTGGCCTTCTGGAACACCTTGTTGGGTGAGACCATTGACAGAGTGGCTCCCAGGCGTCCGCTGCCCTCCTGAGTCTCCTGCAGGTCTCCTTGGTTTACTGAGGGCCTGCGGTGTTTGAAGTGGGAGAGTAGGCGGTTAGAGCGATGGTGGCGCCGGACTCGCGACCAGTATGATTGATCGCAGCTTAAGAGCAGTTTAAAGGCCTATGCTGTGGCGGTGCAGGCAGCAAAGAAGCAGTTCTTTGCTGCCCTTATTGCATCTGCAAAGTCACGTCCAACGGGGCTTTTCTGGGTGGTGAAAGGCTTGATCAGTCCAGCCTGCCTCCACTTGCACCTGGAGCAATCCAGTGACCGCTGTGACTGGTTTATTGAGTACTTTTTAGATAAGATCGCTCGCATCCGCCATGATTTCAGTACCACAGTTATTGAAGAGGATCATCTTGGGGCTATGGATGCCCCGTCCTGTCCTGTTTTGTGGGATCAGTTTCAGATGGTGGCGTCTGCCGATGTGGAGTCCTTGTTGGGATCTGTTCGTGCCACTACTTGTGAGCAAGATCCATGCCCGTCCTGGCTGGTGAAAGCTAGTCAGGAGACGTTACGGCCGTTGCTGGTTGGGGTGGTTCGTGCCTCCCTTTGGGAGGGCAGGGTATCTGACTGCCTAAAGGAGGCTGTGGTTAGACCCCTGCACAAGAAACTATCTCTTGATGCTGATGCTCCTGCCAGTTATCGGCCGGTCTCTAACCTTCCCTTTTTAGGGAAGGTTATTGAACGGGCTGTGGCACGGCAGCTCCAGGAACATCTGGACCACACCAGTTTCCTTGATCCCTCCCAGTTTGGGTTTCGGCCTGGGTATGGTACGGAGACGGCCTTGGTGGCGATCTCCGTGTGGCATTGGACCAGGGTCAACAGACCTTACTGGTCCTGCTAGATCTTTTGGCTGCATTTGACACAGTCGATCATGAGGTGTTGGGACCGTGCCAGAATTGGCGGAATGGTCTTGGACTGGTTTTGTTTGTTCCTGACCGGGAAAACTCACCGGGTAGTCTTGGGGGAGTGTACGTCTTCCCCCCAGGACCTCAGGTGTGGAGTTCCGCAGGGTGCCATTCTGTCCCCCCTCTTGTTTAACATCTATATGCAGCCATTAGAGGAGATTGTGAGGGGGTTTCAGGGCATGCAGCATCATCAGTATGCTGATGACACTCAGCTCTACCTCTCCTTTTCCATCAACCCAGGCTATGCAGTCTCCATATTTTCCCAGTGCCTGTCAGCTGTGGGGGCTTGGATGAGGTTGAGCCATCTGCAATTGATTCCTGACAAGATGGAGGTGATGGTGGGCGAGGGCTTGGGGAACCTGGGGGTGGTTGAATCTCCTCTGTTGAGGGGGGGGGTTGCCCTCCCACGGTCTCTCAAGTGCGGAGTCTGGGTGTGCTCCTCGGTTCGTGGCTCAGCCTGGAATCTCAGGTTGTGGCTGTGGTGCGGAGTGCGTTTTGGCAGTTACATCTTGTCCGGCGGCTTCAGCCATATCTCTCAGACTCTGACCTCGCCACTGCCATCCATGCCTTCAGCACCTCGAGGCTGGGTTACTGTAACGCACTCTACGTGGGGCTGCCTGAGAAGCTTGTCCGGAGTCTGCAGCTGGTGCAGAATGCCGTGGCCCGTCTCCCGACAGGGGCGGGCCACAGGGAGCACATGACACTAGTGCTCCAGGCTCTGCACTGGCTGCCTATAAAGCACCAGGCCAGGTTCAAGGTGCTGGTTTTAACCTTTAAAGCCCTTCACGGCCTGGGCCCTGCTTATCTGCAGGGCCGCCTCATTCCCCATGTGCCTGTGTGACCCTTGAGATCGTCCATGGGAGCCTTTTTAGAGGTTCCCCAGGTGAGGTGGGTGGCCACCGATGTTAGATCTTTTTCGGTGGCCACCCCGTGCTGTAGAATTCACTCGTGGAGGCGGCTCGGTTGGCTCCCACTCTCCTGCTATTTGGCGTTTATGTAAGACCTGGCTGTTCCATCAGGCTTTTGGCGAGGGGTGGGGGTAGGGGTAGGGGGGTTTCCCCGCATATCGTATTTAAAAAAAAAAAAATATATTTTTTATTGTTTTATTGATTGTTGTTCGCTACCCCAGGCAGGTAGGGCGGGATATAAATTTTAGATAAATAAAATAAATAAATAAATAAATTGTCTCATAAGATCCTGCTGTAGTTCTTCACAGTCTGTTCGTGTTTTAACTACCTTGAATAACTTGGTGTCCTCTGCAAATTTGATCATCGCATTCTTAACGCCCCTTTCCAGATCATTAATGAATACATTAAACAGCACCGGTCCCAATACAAATCCCTGGGGCACATCACTTTTTACATCTCTCCATTATGAAAACTGACCATTTAGTTCTACCCTTTGCTTCCTATCCTTTAACCAGTTTCTGATCCATAGCAAGACACTACCTTCTATCCCATGACTTTTTAATTTTCTCAAGAGTCTTTTATGTGGGACCTTATCAAATGCTTTCTGGAAATCCAGGTACACTATCTCTACTGGGAGATGTCAGTCCAATTGTGCAGATTTCCTTCATGTGTTTTGGCCTGTCCCTCCATTCAGGGATTTTGGAGACAATTCTAGACATAATTAATTATATCACTGTATATATTTTACCACCTAATCAAAAAAATGTGTTGTTATGTTATTTGAAGGACTTAATAAATAATGAGGACGTGGAACGGATGATTAATTTGTTAACAGCAGCCAGAATGTCCATAGCAGCTTACTGGAAAAGTCCAATATTGCCACTTCTTTATGATTTGTTTAATAGAGTATGGACAATTTTTTAATATCCAAATTAACATATTATTTAAGAGCATTAATTAACCCAGATTTAGACAAATTTATTCATAGATGGGTATTATTTATATCCTATTGGAATGATAAATACCAAGATGGAATTCAACTTTGTTATAGTAGTATAAGAATTGTGACCTTGTTTGTATATATTTGAATACAATTTTTTTTCAAAAATTGTATTACTTAATGGATAATAAAAATTCTTTGCCGGAGGCCCTTTAGCAGCTGGAAGGGGAACGATCTTGTGGTCCTCACATGCGACTTCCCTCCTCAACTCTACTGCTGGGTCTAAACTGGTGGGAGGGGTCTTTTCTTGAACCCCTATTGGTAGACATCATTGGCCCTTTTTACACGAACAGTGGCACGGGGGGTCCGTGTGCGCCGCGGTCTGTGCGCACTGGGTGGGGGAAGGGTGTAGACTGACACCCACCCGCACGCATGGATTTACCTCCTTTTTCGCCTGTGCCTCCATGCATGGGGATAGCCATGCATGGGTGTGCATGCGTGAGTGTGGGAGCGCTCACCCCCACCGGCAGCAACCACGCATGAACACCCAGATTTCTGGGTGCGCATGCGTGTCTTCTGCCCATATAAAAAGGGCCATTGACAGCGCTATGTAACAGAGGACACAAATCCAGCCAATAGGAGCTCGAGCACTATGGAAAGCAGCAAATAGCATTAGACTGATGATAAAAACTAAGGAGCCAGTAATACTGGTGGCACAAAGCTCTGTCCGAAGATTTCTTTGTTAGAAGAAGGATGGTCCAGCATGCAGAGTGCTAGCTCGGGACTTATGTTCAGTTCCCAGCTCTGCTACAAGCTTCCTCTGTAACTTTGGCATGACACACACCCATCCTGTAAATAATTGCATGCATGCTTAACAGTTCCTCCTGTTGACTTCAGCAAGAGCCTGCATAGTAGCAATGTTAAACACACACAAATGTTTTCAGAAATAAAAACATAAACACCGCCATGTGGACCAATGGTCTATCCAGCCCAGTATCCTGTCTCTGACAAGTGGCCGGCATAGGATGCCCCCAAGTGATAGGGACAGGACATCTGTGGTGTGATCCATCCCCTGTCATTCAATCACTATTGGTGGATTGAAATCTAGGTCTCCCTCTGCCTCAGCTCCCCATCTGTAAAATGGGGATAATAGTATTTCCCTACCTCACAGAAATGCTGTGAAGGGAAATCAATATTAAGGGTATTAATACCAACGAGATGATAGCCCACACCAGGTGGGTGTCCACGTGCTCGTTTATTAAGTTTTCACCCCCACCCGCCAAGTGGCTGCCTGCTCACAGCAGCGTCTCAGAGCATACCGTCAATTAGCATCCTGCCATGCAGGCAAATGCAGGCTAATGTGGCCCACATGTCTGCATCCCGTCAATTAGGTTGCATGCAGCCTTGCCCATGTACAGGTCCGCCAGCACCGTAGAATCACAGGCGAAAAGCCTAGAGCATTTCCATGAGCGACTGCTTCCTGCCCCTCTCTCTGCTCCTGTTCTCACTGGCGCCTCAAAACCTGACGCGCACCAAAATTCAGACGTGCATTGTCCGATCTCCTGGTTTGTAGCACGTGCCCAAGGCTCACTCTTCGGAACCAATTGTCTTCTCCAGAGCAACTTCCACAGTCTTTCCATCACCATGATTGTGGTTCAGAACAACAGCCAGGCAACGATGGTAAGTTAATACACGTGGGGGCAGGCTGCATTTACACAGCTGCATGATAAAGGCTTCCATTTATTGCTATCTAATTCTGAGGGGTTTTTTCTTGACTGTGTTCGCAGATGGTCAGAAGAGTGCTGGGGAGCAGTAGGATACTGCTCCCTGGGACACAGCAGCACTTGACACCAAGGGTCTATGCAGGAAGTGGGTGGGAAGGCACCATGGCGAAACCACAGGCTGAGGGTGGGGATGCACCATGGTGGGACAGCAGGCTAGCGGGGGAGAGAAAGAAGCCATGTTAAGCAGGGATCGCAGGAGGAGAACCACATGACCTGGAGATCCTGCCTCAGAAATCAACCAGCCGCAACCTAGGCCAGGTGCTCATTCCCACTTCCCTTTGGGTGAGAAGGGCAACTGTTAGATTGGGCAGAAAGGGCTGGCATGGGGGAGAGGCGGCATGGCGGGCCCGAGGGCTGGTGGGTGGGAGAAGCACTATTGCGGGATGGTGGGCTGGAGGGAGGGGAAGGAACCATGGTGGGTGGTGACTGCAGAAACACGTGCCCCAGAGATTCTGCCACAGCAACCGTCCAGCAACAACCTAGGTCAGGTGCTCATTCTTGCTTCCTTTTGGGCAGAAACGATGGCCATTTTATCAGGCAGGAAGAGAATTAGGGCTGAAACACGGGGGCAGGAATGTGGGAGTGGGGTGGTCTGAAATAACAGCTTTCCATGTTGCCTTGCTACTGGTTTCACACAGCAATAAGCGTGGACCAATTCCCCCAGCAACAAGTGCCCGGTGGAACCAGAACCTGCACCATTCAGGGATCTCGTCTCACCATGCCGAATCCCACCTGGACCATTCCACGCAGGGAGGCTCTGACCTTGTCTGGACCTGGAATGCTCCAGGATTGCATTCCTTGTGCAATCTTATTCTATTCCAGTCTAATCCCCCCAGCAACACATGCCCAGCAGAACCAGGACCTGCACCATTCGGGGATCTTGTCTCACCATGCCGAGTCTCGCCTGGAGCATTCCATGCAGGGAGGATCAAACCTTGCCAGGACCATTCCACGCAGAGAGAATCAGACTTTGCTTGGACCTGGAATGGTCCAGGATTGCAATTCTTGTGTAATCCTCGTGTTTATTGTGCCCTATCATACTCTATTGTATTCCACTATCCCACCAATAATATTCCACTCTACTTTTCCATCAATGAAACTTTATGAGCACCCTGATTTTTTCTCTAAAGTTTTAACGAGAAAAGGTTTTTGTAAACAGAATTGTTTTCCTAGAATAATTCCAAAGATGCTGTCTTGTCTGCCTTTTCCAATTTTAAAAAATATTTCTAGATTTCAACTCAGTTCCCACATAGATCTGCATGTGAAAATTTTGTCTTGTTTTGCTGTTTTCATTACTTCTGTAAACTTTTCTGACAAGCATTCTGTATGGAAATAATTTGTTTTTACATGGATTTTACATTATTTTATTATATTTTAATGCATAGATTTTGTGAAGTGCTCTGAGCACCATTTAGCAGGTGTCAAAAAAAGAAATGTACTATATAATATAGTATATTATTAATTAATTATCATTATTGTTGTTATTATTATTATTAAAGATAAAACAGATGTTTAAATAAATTAGTCCAATGTTCCACAATGCATAATAGAGGGATAGGAATGTAGGGATGGGCGAACAGATCGCGGTTCGGGTTCGGCCGTTCGGTTTGGTCCGGTTTGGTTCGGTTCGGCTGTTTGGTTCGTTCACCGCATTTGGGTTCAGCCGTTCGGGTTGGTCCTGTTCGGTTTGGTTTGGGCGTTCGGAAAAAGGCTCTCTGGGCGAGGAATGAGGGCCCCAGACCCATGATGGTGGGTCCTGGGGCTAGAGTGGCAGCTTCTAGGAATTGGCCACAGCCCTCCCTGCCAGTAACTTGGCCCCAAAACCCTGACAGCGGGTCCTGGGGCTGGAGTGGCTGTTTCTTGATGCGGTGAAAAGACATCGTCTCCGTGCGAAGAATGATGGCCCCAGACCCCTGGGTCCTGGGGCTAGAGTGACGGCTTCTAGGTATTGGCCACAGCCCTCCCTGCCTGTAACTTGGCCCCAGAACCCTGACAGCAGGTCCTGGGGCTGGAGTGGCTGTTTCTTGATGCGGTGGAAAGACATGTTTTTGCCACCCGAACGCAATCTGAACTGACCGAACTGTTTGGTCGTTTCCAAGATCGGAATCCAGTTCGGTTTGTTCATATTCGTGTTCGGGTTTGGGTTCGGTTGTCCGAACAGGCCAAGTTCGGGCCGAACTCTGAACCTATAGGAATGGGGTTGGGGTGGCATTTGCACCAAAAACAGGGGGTAGGGAGTTCTGTGCTCATGCACTTGAATCTGAGGGCGCGGTGGTGTGCATTAGCTGCACACCTGTACCTCTGTGCTTCCTATTGCCATTTCCAGACCCGGTCAGCCTACAAATCCCAATAAAAAACCTCAGAGGTTTAGGCCTGCAGAGGGGGAAATCTGTAAATACCAATAGGCAATGTACAGGGAAATACTGCCTGGAGAGAAATAGCCTGGAGGGGACGGGGGGAGGTAAAGTATTAGTATTCCGTCTGTGAGGGGAAGCCAGATGGGTCACATACCAAATGTTTTGAGCAGCTTAAAGAGCTGGGTAGGTGACTAGCTAGAATTGGCTTCATGCAGACCACATGCCAGAGATGCTCCCAGAAGTGCAAGGCACCCTGGAGAGCAAGTCTGTTTCCCACCCCCTCTCACTGGCACACACATAAGGTCCACCTTAAAAGACAAGTTCATGCCAAATTCAAACATGCATTGTCCCAGCTCGTCCAAGAGTTTGCAACATGTGCTGTGATGAATGGGGCCAGGCTCTTTAATATCTGGGCCCATCCATCACTTAGTGCCCTACCCCAGGGGTTATAAGAAGGAGCAAGGCTGTTTGCCCATGTTACCCAATCTCACGTACGTGAGATTGGGTAAACCCCCTTTCGCATGCAGGATGAAATTGGACGTGTATTTCACCATGGAATGACGGGGCTGAAAATCTAGCCCTGTCATTCACGTAAGTTTAAATACATGTGTAATTTTAATGTGTGCAGGGGTATCTCACCATAAGATACGCTTATGGTGAAATTCCCCTTTGCAGCAACATACTTGGGGGCGGCAGTGGCAGCAGCAACAGGGATTTCTCCAGCCACAGCTCTTCATATTCATTATTAATTATTATAAGCGCCAGCTGTGTACCTGGTGATTTACAGAACAATAAGATAGACGTGGTGGTCCCTGCCTACAGCTTACAATCTAATAGACACGGAGGGGGAAGACAAGGAGAGGGGACATAGGCAGAGACAAGGGATAAATTACATTCAAGCGGATGCGAAGACTCAGGTGCACGTGCTGGGCTTGGTTGTGGTTAGGCAGGAGTCTGTGGGGAGGGCAGACAGCAAATATAATAAAATAAATAAATAAATAAATAATAATAATAATAATAATAAATACTTTATTTGCTTGACCGAAGGTCATTGCTTGACAAAAACAAACATATACAGCTCAAACATAAACCAGGAGGAACAAGTATACAAATAAACAATTTAGAGCAAGAACAAGCAAGCCCTAGCTAATTTAACAAATAAAAAGTAACCATATGCTTAATTATAAATAATCAGCCTGCAATAGGAAGCTTGAAAGCCACAAACAGTTGTCTCAAATTGAAAGCTGAAACCAGGAATTTTGCTAAGGTTGTAGTAACATCTGGGAAGGCATCGGATATCAAATACTGAAGCATCCAGGAGTTGGATCCGATCTACCCAGATATTTCTGAAGGTAGCAAGCCAAATATTGGGATCACACGGCATCATACAGATGACAGTGCAGAATAACATGTTGTGTAGACTCGATGTCTAACATATCGAACCGGCCCAAACAAGACTCATAAGGGGTCTTGTTAAAACGACCCTCCAACACAGCAGTGGGCAGAGAATTCATTATTCTAGCACATAACAGCAGGTATTTCCCCCTCTTAGAGATGGTAGAGGACAGGTAGTTAGCAGCCACACATTGGACTGGGTGGCACAGAAGGTAATCCTTTAAATACAAAGTAGCTCTAATCCCTGCTATATCCTTCTGTCTACCTACATCCTCAATCCTGGAGAGAACCTCCTTCAAGATCATATGAGGGACCTGGGTCACTATAAAGTCCAGCGAAAAGCCCAAGGTAAGCAAATATTCTTCAACAGCCACCTGCCACTTAGGGCGCTGTTAGACGATCCCACTCGCAAGCAGGATCGTTCAGTGCCGGCATCTTCCCCCCGCCTTCCTCTGAACGCCGTGTCTGATGCTCAGAAGAGCATCAGACCCGGCGTCCAGTGTTTGTGCGCACGCGCGCCCTTCTGCGCCTGCGCACTCGGCAAAAGAACCCGGAAGTGCGGCGTAAAGCCGGCACTTCGCGGATCTGCGTTGGAGGGGGCAGGATCGCCTGCCCGGTCTGACACGGGGGAAGATCTGGCTGCGCTGTTTAAACGAGCACCAAGAAATGCGGCTGATCAAAGGATCAGCTGCGTTTCTTGTCTCGTTTAAAAGCGCCCTTACTTTTGTAGGGATCAGAGAGTGAAAACTGGAACAGACCAGAATTTATCAAACCCCTCAACTTAAACCAAAACTTCAGCACTCTAGACCAGGCATGCACTTCCCAACTGTGTTGGCCTGTTTCCAGCCACAGGGCAGCACTTGGTATGCCATTAGGAGCCCCCAAAAGTCTCAGAAGAAACAACGATTGTAACCCCTCAGTACAATCATTTGAGGGGAGAAGGGGGATCCATAATTTGGCCCCAAACAGAAGCTGAGACATAACTTTGGTATTGTGTACCCTAATGGCCAGCTCTGGGTAAGAGTGCCTGCTTTTTCCAAAAAAATCTCTGTAATGCAAATGATGACCTATTAGCCACAGCTAGTGACTTTCTAAGGTGCTCTGACCTGATGATGTAAAATTTAGACCAAGATTCTTAAAAGATTTAACTTGCTGGAGTACTTGACCATTAACAGACCAGCTAAAGGTTTTCCTAGCGTTGGAAAAAACAATAACTTTATATTTAATATAATGAATATTATTATTATTATTAACAAACATTTATATAGCACCAGCAGTGTACCTGGCACTTTACAAAGTAATAAAATAGACACGGTCTATTTTAAATAGTTAAATGGTTGGTGTTACAGTAGCTAAGAAAGACGCTAAGTTGGCGGTTAAGGCCCACCCTTGTCTGGGAGAGCAGAACCAAGTAATCAGCATAGAGCAAACACCCTATAGCTCTTGAGGCTAGCTGGGGAGGGAAAAAATCATTTTTTGTAAGTAAGGCGACGACATCATTGATAAAAAAATTAAAGAGCAGCGGGGACAGCAAATATTGAAAGGAAAGTTCTAACAGGCATCGGGAAAGGCGGCAAGGAAGAGGTGGGTTTTGAGGAGGGATTTGAAGGTGCAGAGAGAGGGGGCAAGGCGGATGTGGGCAGGGAGGGAGTTCCAGGCATGAGGGGCACTGGGAAGCAAGGGAGAAGGGACGAAGGCGGTTAGGGGAGCAGGGGAGACGAGGGAGAGTGAGTGAGGGGGCAGAGGAGGAGCGGAGAGCACGTGCAGGAGTGTGTAGGGAGACCAGGGCTGAGAGGTAAGGGGGAACCAGGTTGTGAAGGGATTTGTAAGTGAACACCAGGAGTTTGTGAAGGATGTGTTGGGGAAGGGGGAGCCAGTGAAGCGAGGAGAGGAGAGGCTGCACGTGGTCAAAGCGACGGGCTGAGTGGATGACCCTAGCAGCAGAATTTTGGATGGAGATAAGGGGGGACAGGTGAGAGTGGGGGAGGCCAGTAAGGAGGAGGTTGCAGTAGTCAAGGCGAGAGATGACTATGGCGTGAACAAGGGTTTTGGCTGAGGAGACAGAGAGAAAGGGGCGAATCCGAGTAATGCTGTGGAGGGCAAAGCGACAGAACTTGGCAATAGAGTCAATATAGGGTTTAAAGGAAAGGTGAGTGTCGAAGACGAAGCCCAAACTACGGGCTTGGGAAACGGGGTGGATGGTGACCCCATTAATAAGGATGGACAGGAAAGAGGGAGTGGAAGGGAAGGAAGGAAAGATAAAGAGTTCAGTCTTAGCCATGTTGAGCTTGAGCTGATGTCGGGACATCCAGGTGGAGATATCAGAGAGACAGCTGATGAGGCGAGCTTGGACAGAAGGGGAGAGAGAGGGGGTGGAGAGAGATAGAATTGAGTGTCAACAGCATAAAGGTGATATTGGAAGCTGTGGAAAGCAATGAGTTTGCCAAGGGACATGGTGTAGATAGGGTGTTCATAGTTTCCTCTGGCTGCTTTCATTTCCTCCCGATGGGGCCTTTCAGAGCAGCCGCAGCTGGATGACATCATCCAGCTGTGGCTACCTGGAAGGCCCCATCGGGAGGGGCTGGAACCAACCAGAGGAAGCTATGGAGAGAGGCGGCTGGAGAAGCCCCTGCTGCTGCAGCCGCTGCGGCCCCCGGGTGAGTTACTAGGCTGGAGGGAGGGTGCGGGGAATTAGTGGACTGAGGTAGGCTTTTCCTGGCACCCCACCCAGCCCAGTCTGATGGAGGGAAAGGAGGTAATGTGGGCATGGATCCGTTACAAAACTCACATGTAGGATATTTTCACGTGAGATTGAATCAAACCTGGGACACTGCAGGTTTCAGTGTTGGGTCCAAATTCCCTGGTGCACATGCGACCAAAGAAGGGGAACTGGTGGAAGAAGTAGACATCATGGTTCATCCCAGACCACCCAGCCAGCACATCCATGAACCAGGCACAGTAGTCCACTACATCCTGAGGAACCATGGAGAAGAAGCCCTTCCTTGCTGTCGGGTGGGCACATGATGGCAAAGTGGCTCTCATTGAATACCCTAATACAGTTCAGAAAGCCCTTCCACAGAAAGCCCTCAATCACCTCTGTGAGGTCAGTCAACTGTACCACTAAGTCCAGCAGCACTTCCAATATCGCCATGCAAATGTCAACAAGGATGGTGTCCACTCATTGACCCAATGACAGCAGAATGTTTGGATCTACCTGATTTCTTGTAGGTTCTTCTCAGAAGCAGTAATGAAGACCTTGAGTAGGCTAACAAACACCCTAAAGTTCTCGGGATCCATGGCTGCATTACAGGTGTCCATGAAGTCTGCAGAACATGTGCCAAATGCTTCAAATGTTTCAAGAACTGGGCAGCTGCCTAGCTAGAATTGGCTGCGTGCCGGACGTGACCACCTACTGGCCACTATGGGCCATCTGTCCCATAGGTCTGGCTGCATACATAGCTATTGGCTGCTGTAGGTTGAAAAAGTTTTTGCAAAGCTGAGTGTGTTTGTGTGTTGCACTGGGACTGATAATCCATGTAATAGGCATGTCAAGTCATTTAATAATTGTTACCGCTGTTAGCACCACAGATACATAGAATTTTTTAATTACGGCGGTGTGCGTGTGTGTGTGTGTGTGAGAAGAACTGGGGGTGTGTGGATCCACAAGGCAGTGAAGGTCACTGTTCAGGGAATATATGTGGGAGCAGAGCTGCCCATATTTTTAGAAAGTAACATTTTTTGCTTGAATTGAGCATGAAGGGCTCATTCTCCCACAGACAGCTATTGATGATGTGGGGTTTTTGCCAGGGAAAGCCCAATGGCTTTTGCTTATGGTTGCTGTGGCCACCCGGGGTATGGGCGACTGGGAGTGCCTAGACTGTATGGCGGAGCTGAATCTCTTGGGGGAAACAAGTGGCTCAGGGTACAGGAAATGTGAACCCACTGATTGAGAACTTCATGCCCTATACAAGGTTTGGGGACACTCCCAGCACTGCAGGGTGCCTTAGCAAGTGTGTCTGTTTTCTGCCCCCATTGTATGGTAATGCAGAAGATGATGGAGTGGGGGTACAGGTGGTGTTTGGGCATTTTATGAGAACTGGGAGGGATTTCCAACTCCACAGTAGACTAGACCCCAATAAACCTGTATGCTGCTACCTGCCAGTGAGCCATAAGCTGTGCTGGGAGCATTGGATGCAAGAAACTGTGCTGACAGCATGCAAAGACTGATTGCTTTCACTTTGAATTTTTGCTTTCACTTTCAATTTTTACTACAGGCACTAAATAAAGTATGCAATTTCCTCAATAAACCCAGCATTCTGTGCAGAGAAAAAGTGCTGTCAGATATAAACACAGGTATGAACCCCTGTGGGCAGGCGGCTATAGCAGGGGCTGGAACACCTCCTAGAGTCATATTAGCCTGGAAGGAAGAAACAGCTGGTGCGGCTTCTAATGTTTGCCACGGCTGAGAGTCATGACGGAGGGGGAGGAGGGTGTCAACATACTGGAAAGGGGGAGGGTTAGTGCGCAGAGAGCGGTGGGAAAGAACACCTGCCCGTGTATTAGGTTTGTCGGACTAAACTGGAGGGTGAGTGAGGGCTGCCCGCACACGCACACAAGTAGTACATGCAGGGGCTGCCCATTTATTAGGCTCTACACGCTAAACATGCGAGTGGGGGCTGCACGGACGAAACACGGACTCTTAACGGGTTCACCCTAAATTATATATCAAATACTATGCAGATAAAGCACTTGGGGTAGCTTTGCACTTGCTTTGGAAGATAGGCAATAGTATTGATAGATATTTTGCCTCTAAGTATGATGCCAAACTCTGTGTCAATGTCAAAACTTTAAAAAAAACAAAAAAACAGTCTAGTTAACTGATTTTGCTACTGGAAAAGCAACTCAAAGAAAGAACAGAGTAAATCTATCCTCCGGAGAACAGGCTAACTTGCACAATACAGCAGTTACCTGCTGATGTTTGTAACCTATTAGCATAACTTCAGAAATATGCATAAGAACCATTTGATTTGTAAAGTGCTTAAATAAATGCTGTTTCATCTCATTTTTGAGTAATGCTTTTAAAAAACATTAGTAATAAAGCATCTTCATCTCTTCTAATGTATCTGCAACTTGCAGTTGATTGGTTGATTTTTGTTTACTAGTATAGATGCTAGTTTTTTTATCCTAAAGCTTGAATGGTAAAAGTTCACAATTACCCTGCTAATTTCAGCTTTGTAGAAAGCAGTCTCCACCAAAACAAAAGAAATAGCCGTGTTGTAAATTTCATCCCCACTGACCCTCTTCACCTCAGTGAGGTGTTCACTTCAAAGCCTGGAGAGGTCCATTTAAATGCTAATGGCGTCCATCAGGGTCACCCACAAAAAAACCCAACTGTAGTTGAGACACTTTGAAAAAGCACTTGACAAATCTGACCTTTTCATTGAGATGCCTAAAGTGAAGCTCTTGAGTTCCAACCACCTGAAAACCACCTCATGAGCAATTTGGCATTGAATTAAACCTCAATCCCATTGCTAAATGTCATATAACCCCAATGATTTCAGTGGAACCATAGAAAATATTAATAGGGGCAGAATTTTGCTCAGTGCTCATGTTACCCTACTCCATTCCCTCCCCCCCAAAAATGTCCGTGTCCGTCTTCTCTCCTAGGTAGCACTTCTCTGTTACGCTGCTTCTCCTTCTATCTCCCAGACCATCTGTACTCATTGTAATTATATTACATCACCCAGCATCTTTATATTAGAGTGGAATACATTTAAAGCAAAAGGTGCAGGAAGATGATCAAGTGGAAATTATTACATGTTCTTTGAGATAAAACAGGCACTAAACATTTTACAATAGTGAGGTGAATCCCAAAGATGTCCTACATCTGTCCAGTGTCCCTGACATTATTGTTTATCATTGGTATTATATTAAAGTCCCATTAAATCATTGGATAAGTTCTTGGAGGAGAGGTCCATTAATGGCTATTGCTCAAGTAGGTTGGATGATGTAGCCTCTGACCATTAGGAGCTGGGAGTGAACAGCCGGGGATGGATGACTCCATTATGATCTGTTGTGCACTAATGGCCACTGTGGGCATGTCCGATGTAAAAACGGCCCTAGGCTTGGTCTAAGTCCCATTGTCGTATGGAAGTCTTTCAGATAATGTGGATGGGGTTTTGGATCAGGCCGTATATAAAACAATAGTCCTGCTCAAGCTGATGCAGAACTGCAAAAAAACACCACCACCACATTAAACAAAATGTCTTCCTTATTCAAAAGAAAAAAACCCAAATGAAATCCTTACAACACTATAATTAACCTTGGGAGCATCTGAAAGGGCTTTGGAAATTCAATTCAATCTTTAGTCAGATAAGACTCTGTTGCTGGGGGTACTTAGTCAAAGCTAATTCCAATTTATCTAGCCATCTAAGCTGGAGATTTCACAAGAAGTGTCTCTTGTGAGATTTTTGTGATTTCCAGGCTCCATCTGGCTCAGACACACCCTGAGAACGGCTTCTTCCAGAATTTAGGTACTTTCCACTTCTAGCCAATACCTGGATGGACAAGAGGCTCAAATCAATAAAAGAAAAATGAGCTGCTTGAACTTTTGTGAACCTAAAGAAAAACCAGGTGAGACTCAGTTTGAGGACTGGAAGATTGGTTCTTGTTTTATTCACTCTGTCTTAGCCTTCTCCATCCCACGGGTGGGGGGACCTTTTCCCTCGCAGGGGCACTTTGAAAATGAGTCCAAGCTCAAAGGGCCACAGAGAAGTTGGAACTTGGGGGTGGCAGTGCTTAATGGGGGTACTCAAGAAAAGGAGGGCACATATCATGGATTTGTGCCATGGATCTGTCCCCTGTTCTTGGGTAATTTCAGACGTTACGCCACCACGGTCAATCACGGTGAATCCCCCCATGACGATTGTGGTGGCGTAATGTCTGTTGGGCCGAAAAGAGATTCCCGCCAGATGTTCACTCCCGGCAGGAATCTCTTTGACCACGCTTCCAGTCCTCCGGCCGCCCGGAGCTCCGCCACCGATTCTGGGCTGTGGTCCAGACCCTGGGAGGTGGGCGGGCGCAGTGGCCGAATTGGCTGCTGCACCCGCCCATCTTCCGGAGGGCGGGTGGCCTGGGGAGCGTGGGGGGGTGGGGTGGGTGGGCGGGGTGGGTGGGCAAGGCTGTGCGGCCGCACGTTACGCCGCGCGGCCTCTCCCCAGATTTCCCTACAGAATCCGCCGGCATGTCTTTTGACCGGCCGGCGCGATTCTGGAGGGGGGTGATTTCACTATTCCATGCCGTGGCAGGGAGCTGCTGCGGCACATCTCAAAATTACCCCTTGTGTGCACATTGCCCTCTTCTCTACTCCCTTATCTTGAGTTCAGTTTTTCAGTGCTTGGGGGTAGGAACTGGATCCAGGAGTCAGATCCAGGAACTGGAAAGGGGACTGAATAAAAACTTACCTCAGGCCTCATTTAACCTTCCCCCCACCCCCCAGACATGAGGTTCTCCACCCCTACCTAAATTCCAAGCCTAGTAATAGTGACTCTAAGCCATTTCCTGGGGTTTGAGACTCACAGCTTTACTGTGGATCAGTTTCATCAGATATCCCAGCTACTCACTAATCCCCCAGGAAATACCCTTTCAGATTTCATCATTATTATTTAATAACAGCATGTTCCCATAATGTCTAGGATCCGTCTCTGGGAAGATTCCAGAGAACATGAATTATAGTGCAGAAAAGCTCCCCGATGAAGTTCAGCCCAATGAAAAAAAAGCGTATGGTGATTTTTTAAAAAAAAGAGTTCTCAGGATGTCCCCTAGGCAAAAGTATAATTATTATGAAAAGCTAATCCTTTATGTTCTTAATAACGTACTAAAACAGAATATGCAAATACCTCACTTTCTGGCATGGATGTTGTTGAGTACCTTTTCCAATACCCTCCCCCGCCCCCCATTTCTACAGCTGAGTGTGATGGGTGCTATACAGATGCCTCTGGACCGCCTCTTCTGCTAATGCTTCTTAATTTCTAAGTGCAATCCTCCATGCCCAGCATATTCTACTCATGGCCTCCCTACAGTCCTGCCTATGTCGCAACCCCACTCCTAGCCTGCAACCCAGTTAGGTTTTGGTGGAGAGACTTTAGGGTGTCTTTCTTGTGATTAACTGCAATGTCAGCGTTCTGAATTCAGATGCTCTAGACTGCTACAATCACAATCCCAAAGAGGATAAACGATGCCCACTGGGACTCTTTCTACGTCTGAACTCCATAATATTAGGGATAGGACTATCGGTATCGGATTAATCCGAAAATGCCGATAATCGGCGATATCGGATTAATCCGATAAAACCGATACTATCGGGATCAGTATATCAGTTTTTTTAACATTGTTGATTTTTTTTGATCTTTAACATTGTGGCCATTTTAAAAATGGCTGCAATATTAAAGATCCAAAAAATCGGCAATGTTAAAAAACCGATATACTGATACCAATAAAACCGGTATTGGATAAAACCGATACTGGTAAAACCAGTAACCGGTAATTCCCCAATAGTCCCATCCCTACCATATATCCATTTCAGAGGTTTTTCCTCCCTCGCACAGTATTCATTTGGCTGGTATAATGTTTCTCAATAAGCGTTTAAAGATGGACTGCACTGCAAAGACCAAAGGACATTACTCAGCAAGGGCTAGCAAGAGATGTCCAGGATGCACCCTGCTGCTATTCCAATAAAAAGCTTCATTGGAAGAAGCTCTGCTCCATTTCTCCTGTAACCCAGGCACCAACCCTGATGCAGCAGGAAAAGGGTGGGTCCCACGAGGTATACTCATTTCCCCCCTAATCTGTACAATCACCTAAACCGGCCCCACCGGCTGCTACAAAAAATCTGCAGTTGGGCAATTTTGGTTGCCAAATTAAGGGGATGATCTTGAAAAGTCTGAAATCAATGGCGTCACTTGCATGAATAAGCACTCCAAGCATGCAAGCCAGGTGCACCCAACCAAGCCAGAGTCCAAAGGTTCCACAAGCAAACTCCTAAATAGCTTCAGATTTCATCCTCAGGTAATGCAGACACTTCAATTATAAGGGCTTTACAGGCAGGCTTGGGAATTCAGTTTGACTTGGGAATGGATACGGAAGAAAAACTGATCCCAATGCCAGATGCCACCATACATTCCACCGAGACTGATGAGAGAGATTCCAAAAGAAATATTACTTTCGGTAGGATATAACAAGGAGGGGAGAGACAAATATATACAGTTATATAGGCTGTTTTCACACAGACACTCTAACACTGATAAAATGGGTGTTACATTTTATTATACATGTTGCAGGGCACCCATAGCGCACACCTGCAGCCGTGCGTGCGTCCATTTACACAGACACCCCCCGACCCCACCTACCAAGCCTCCAGTTTTCTGTAGGGCTCCATGGGGGGAGGCGGGTGGGAGGTGGGTGTTGCATGGAAGCGCACCCCCACCACCTATCCCGCTTGGTGTTCATATGGGTGTAAACAATGAATGGACACCCATCCCCCCCACCCACCGCCAGCCATATACACGGACCGACGCCCTTCCCTGCAGACCCACCCGAACACCGAGGTTTGTTTTTTTTGGGGGGGGGGCGTCCATGTAAGAACGGCCATATTTGTTCTCCTTAGGGATTCAAAGACAGTTCCTAGATATGAACAGTACCGTCTCCCCACGATGAAGACAATTCCACTGTTTCTGTAGCCCTAGCTTCCCCAAAGTGTTCAGTGCTGAACATGATGCAATTCTGCTGCCCACATAACTCTGAACAGCAAAAATGAAACTGAAAAGCAGCTTGTTGATTTCACTTGGGAAAGTCAGGAACAGCAGCCAATGCAAGGAACTAGAGCTAAGTCATGAGAACAGGGAACAAATGGGAGCAGGGAAAGGGACAGAATAGCAGAGGCTGACCTATTGTCTGTTCACATGAGAACAGAAAATTGAGAGAAGCAGGTTGACTCTCCCACCTCACTCAGCACTGACAAGGTTGGAGATCAGGGATGGAAAGAGAAAGGAAGCTTTATCTTCTCCCTACAGTCACAGGGGGCTCAGGACTATGGGAGAGGGCATGGGCCTATTTCAAATGGAATACTTGGATAATGTCCTCTAAAAAGAAGATCTATTGACAGCACCTTAGCAAGGAGGAGGGCAATGGAATTCCTGCTAATGGTGGATGCGAAGGCCAGTGAGACACCTACCACATGGTCTTAGCCTTGGAGGAAACCTACCCATACATTATTCAGGCTCTTCTACATGGTACCACAAACAGCAGTTTTCTCCAGCATAAACATTTAAAAGTCAAACAGTAGGCCCAATATTCTAAAATTATAAGATCCGCTACTAAGAATCCATTTAAAATGAAACAGGACCTTGAAAGTTCACTTACCATTCAATTAAATTATTGTAGGCAACTACACTGTTCTTCAGGTAAGGCTGTGGATTGACATTGCTTCCAAAAGCATATTTGAAGTGACCATCTCTCATGCGATAGGCTTTTCTCCTGGATATTACCGATGTCAGGATATCCTTAAGATGATTCTGTAATGAAAAGACTTGCATTTGTGCACAGACTGATTAGCCACCCCACTGTGGCTAGAACATTATTAAATACCAAAGGTTGGGTAAACAGAGCTGGGTAAATAGAGCTAAAAATGTTTCTTAGGAAACTACTAGCAGGTGTACCGTGTTGCATCGACAATTACAGTCATGTTTTAAAAGGAAGCACATTCAACATCTGATGTAAAATTAGCATCCCACTGCACCTTTTATTTGGAGATATATGTAAAATTCATAAATATAGTTTCTCTCTTGAATCTAGAAAAACACATCAGGTCAGCTTCAGAAAAATAAAATGCTACCCCAGATAAAACCCCAGCTTCTAAGGGGTATATACAAAACACAAAAACAGGACTCCAAGCTCTTTTGCTATTGCATATGTATTTCTACTTTTAATTTCAGATGTGCAGTACCAATCTTGACTGACTCTTTCAAATGTCAGGAAATTCCCAACACCAGTACCTTGTGACAAAGGGCAATAAAGAGGTTTCACATTCAGCAGCAGACATTGCCCTTGAACTGGGATATTGCATTTAAAGCTATTCTGCTCTTTTTCAGGACTGGCNGGGGGGGGGGGGGGGAGAAAAATCACAACTAGGGTCATGTCGTTTAATTTTATAGCTATTATAACTTTCACTGGCAGTGGTTTTGTGCAGATCAAGAGCAGAATATGAAACAAAAAAGACTCCAGAATATGATTGTCTATCAGGCTCTAATAGCTGCATAGGTTGAATTTGGGATTTAAATCCCTGACAGGATCATTTAAATTAGAAATAGCTTGCAACCATATTGTACAGATTCCCCCCCTTCCCCCCTTCAATCTAAAGCACAACTCTTGCTAGCCAATTAGAAAGTAATTGTGGGAGAGAGAATGCAGTCCTAGTCCAATATAAGACAGATTGATATGAACTAGAGGTAAAATGATCAAGGTGACTTTTAGGCTTTGGGGGCTAGTCACCCAAATGTGTGGTTTGAAGGCACAAGTGCTTGACTGCACATATTTTGCTCACAGAAACTGGGGCACCTTCAATCATTTGCAGATACAGTCCTCAGAAATCTATTTGAAAATATGATTATTAGAGAGGACGTTCACAGAATCAGCTCAATTTGATACAGCAGGGCCATGTTACAGTCCCTACGCAGATGGGTACAGAGAACAAAGGCCTATTTCCAATATGAAAATCAAAAGGACGCTGGCTCCACTGTCAATGATTCAAAACAACACTGTCCTTCAAAAAGTAATTTAAGCTTGATATTAACAGATGGAGGATGGTGAAATTAATACTACCAATACCAGTGGCAGAAGATTTATGATACCGAAGTCATCTGAAAACAGAAGGGAGGTCAGGGAGACAGATCACAGCGTAAAGGGAAAACAATTCTGACCTAATTCCTAGAAAGGAGACATGTTGGCCACCTCCTAGGGAGTACTGATGATGACCACTATGACTCAGCAACCTCCCGAGTTGGGAGTTAAAACATCGTTTCTATTCACTAGTTTAGGAGTGACTTTGTTCCGCAATACAAAAGCATTCTCGTTTACTTCAACTGGTGTTGGATCAGACTCACCTAGGGTGGCCATGCCTCCACTTTAAAAGAGGACGCTTATAGAAAATACATGGTGCAAGGCTGCATTGATTCCAATGCAGCCCCGCACCATGTATTTTTCATAAGTGTCCTCTTTTAAAGGAGAGGTATGGCCACCCTGGGCCCACCTCTTTCTGCACTTCAAGCCGATTGTCTGGAATCAGATCAACTTACTTTTCCTTCCCAGCAAAGGCCAGAACTTAAAAACAAACAAACAAAAATAATCTGTAGTCAGGAAATGCAATCAAAGCCTACAGCAGGCAGGAGGACTGATATAAATTCACCAAAAAGAGGGTTTCCTGGATTAATAATGTGTCTCTGGTTTCAGAAGCTGCAGGGGACTGCATGTAAAAGGAGATGAGAAGAGAGAGAGAGAGAGAGAGAGAGAGAGAGATGGGCAAGTTCAAACCACCTAGACAGTTGTTTGTTGTTGTTGATGATGATGATGATGATGATGATGATGATTGATGGATTTATTTAATTTATTTATAGCAATATAGCTCATTTGCAAATCTGTAATTTCCATATTCTCAAAGTTAAGCATCTATTTAAGTGCTTTCCTGACCAGGATATTTTCCTGAACTGGTACCTATAACGCATCACTTCTGAATGCATGTTGAGAAATCAGTGGGTTGTTAATTATTAATTATTATTATAGCACTGCCATTATACCTGACACTCATTAATTATAGACAGGTCCCCGTCCCAGCGGGCTTACAACCTAGGAGAGGCAAGGGAGGGGAGATGAAGGCGAGGGGAACAAAGAGAGAGAAAGGAATACATTTATATGCTGCATTATTATTTATATATATATACTCATGTTGTGTTTTTATAAAGGACCTCAGAATGCGTTACAATGCTAATATGATGATCACTCTCGTTATTACACCAACAGGGAAATACACATTCAAGATTGGTCTAAAATCTCCGTGGCAAAGTTGCAACTAGAACTCAGAGCCTGTTGACTCTCAGTCCTACCACTAACCACTAGGAATTGCTACCATTCTATATACTCAAGTGCATATAATTTTCTCCTCCAGGAGAAAGGCAAGCATATTTGCTGCATCAATCATACCTCCACTTGTCAATGGGTATTTTCAGACGTTACGAGATCACGGTGAATACCCACCTGTGGTCACCGTGTCTCGAACGTCTGTTTGGCGGCCGCCAGATGTTCGCCACGGTAAATAACAACATGGGGTCAATTTGAACCACGCTTCCCGGGCTAGCCGGGGGAACGTCCCGGGAAGCGTGGTCAAAAAGATCCCCAGCGGGGACCAAGAAAAAGTCACGTCTGGCCGGTTGTAGATGTCAGTTGTTCAACTGAACGATTGACAGCAATGCTAACATTTGCACAGCACATTCTTGAGGCACCGTGTCTGTCTTTCCCTCTGTTCCCTTCACCCTTGGCCATCTTAGATTGTAAGCCTGCTGGACAGGGACCTGTCTCCAAAAATCTGTGACTGTAAAGCACTGCGTATGCCTAGTAGCTGTCGAAATGAAAAGTAGTAGTACAAGACGTAAGATACACATGTCTAGAATTTCCACATCTAGATGTAAAATACTTTGCCACCCTTAAAATGGAATGATGAGGTTAGTTAGATTCCTTACTGCAACATTTTCGCATTGATGTACTCCTTAAGGTAACCTCATAGGATTTTAAAAAAACAATAAGGGTGAGTTTTTAATAAAAAAACACCCATCAAGTGTGTAACATAAAGGCACAGCAGCGTGTGCACATAGATAAGTGCTTTGCTACATATTCCACCCATGTCCAACAGAGGCCACTGCTGCTCACAAACAACCCCTTTGCGTGTCAATCAATGGTAAAACTCCCATTGAGAATGGAGACGAGAGTGTTTCCAAATCTCACCCTTAGGCCTCAGTCCTGCAGACGTGCATAGTCCTGGGTTTGCTGGAACTGTGTCTGCCATGTGCAAAGTTCAGTCAGAGTCAATGAGTTCTTTGCGTGCCCGACCTGGTCACTACGTGCAGGGAAACTGGTCAAAGTGTCTTGAAAGAGAAAAGCAGAGGAGCGGTTTCCTGAGCTGCACAAGCTCCTTGGCTGTTGTAAAGATGATCCGATAAAGTCTGGAGAACCTAACCAGCAGTTATTGCAATCAGGATGTCCTGCTCGCTAGCACAGCAATCTCTCCCTACGCAAATCTTCTCTTGTCAACAGGTTTTGTTGGGTTTTTTCAAGATGTTCTGCAAAGCCATAGAATTGTAGTCCATACCCTCCTCAATTACTCACTGGCAAACTCAGGGTGCAGTCCTCCACAATTACAGTTAATGGGAACACTTCCAATAACTTTAATGGTGGAGGAGTGTCCTGCCCAACACAGCAAGGAATGACTATGCTGAGGGTCACAAGAAATTAGGCTGTAGCTCAAGGAAAGATCTAGACTCGATGCAAGAATTACTGGGTGAATTTCTATGGCTTGTGTTAAGAAGGAATTCAGATGGAATGATCCTAACGGTCTTAAAAAAATTAAACATATAAAATAGAAGACTGTAGTGCATGATTCCATAGACCTCTAAGTTACCACTCTGACACTTTTTGGTTGACAGCACTGCTCCTCCTTGGCTCCTGGGGCTCAGGCTCTGAGTCCTCCTAGATGAAAAGTAATCTTAAAAGAATCTCTTAATTTTGTGACACCCTCCGCCCCCGGTTACAGTTATCTGCACTGATGCTTTGATGCCATGTGTAGCAGGGTGCAGCCTCAGAGGAGAGGTGGCCCTTTAAGGGAGCTAGCACCAGCTGATGCAGGCGCTGTGCAGGATAAAGGACAGCATCTAAAGGAAAGCAGCTGGGCGTCGGTGTTGCAGCCCAGAGATAAGGAGCCAGGGAGAGGATTAGAGAGGTGAGGCTTGCAAAGAGGCAGGAGCTCAGCCAGAAGGCAACAGAAAGACAAACCCTGCCCAGAGAGGGGTTAGTCTGGGTTGGAGGGTGTTGCCTGGGAGAAGGGTTCAGTGGGCTACAGGACTGTGCCCACTCAAAGAGACCATGAGTAATCTATACATGTGACTGATGGAGCATAAAGTAACATTGGTGGAACTAATTCCCAGCAGAGACTGATGTGAGTGGGGATAATCCTGCAAGGACTTATAGGTAACCTTGACCCTATCACACCACTGTTTTATAAATAATCACTTGTTGAGTCTTGGGATCTAATCTTTAAAACCCTTGCTGTAGTATTTCAGAGTCTGGCCAATTTGAAACTTTGAATCTCTTCCACTGATCTCAGCAAGGGCTTTGCCACTACCGCAGCTAAATAATGTGGCATAGTGCCCAAAACGGGTTTCTGGAATCATTGCGCTTAGGTCAAAATGGTGCCATTTATAAGGAGGTGTGCCAGTTTCAAGAAGGCATTACCCTAAAAAAAACCTGCTAAGAAAGCAATGCCAGTTCGTGGCATTATGAAGGAATGAGCCTCTTTATGTCTGCAGGTATTATAGTCTGTATCTCCTCTTGCTCTTTGAAAGGGGAAAAGTGGATTTTCCTACGGTAGCTATTAAAAGTGTTTCTGGAACTACAACATCTCATAAGCATGACAAATACAAATGCAGTCATTCTGGTCCCTTCAGTTATTGTCAATTCAAAAATTAGAGCGCAACCACTCGCTCTTATGAACAGTCCTTGGCATGGACATGGACAGAATTCAATTCAGGGACGGACCGAGAGCCTTTCTGAAGTGGTCACGCCCCCTTTCCAATCACTGACATCATGACACTCGAAACAGGGGAGTGGGCGGCATGTCAGAAAGGGACAAGGACCTCCTCATCAGGCCCCTTTCCTGAGCGCCATGACATCAAGACACTCAGAAAAGGGTGGGGGAAGCACTTTCACCAGTGCCTGTTTCAAACATGCCCCTTCCCCCACCAAAAGAGCTCAGAAGGAGTGGGGACAAGCAGGAGCCAGTGTGTGTGTGTGTGCGCACGTGTGTGTGCGTGCGCGCAACTACACTCCCTTGCAAACCCTCACAGTAATCATGGGCCTATGGGATGACATTTCTTATAGGTGTGTATTCTCTGTCATCCCTGCCGCTATTCCCATCCCATCTAGCCCCCAAATGCTCGCAGCACTGCCCTCCTTAGGGGACTCATGGAGGGACATGGGATGTCATGTGCCCTCAGATTTTTGGAAGCCCTATAGAACCCCTGCCCAGCCCCCACTCCTGTGGCCTCACCCCACCCCCCACTATCAACAGTTACGAGTCACCTACGCCTCCATGGAACCAACCAGGAGAGTGAGCCACTGAAAAACTCCTGCCCCCATCACCATCCTCCCATCCTGCCGACATGATCAGTTGACACGATCGATGGCCATATCCAATTATTCAACGGAAAGAAATATATCTCAATGTTCTTATGTTGGGAATGTGCCAGGGGCCACCTCAGAAGTTGATATCAAAGCATGCTGGAAAAAATACAGACCTCTGACACTTGTGCTTTACGCAAATTCTGCACGCCTAGGGTGGTTTGTTTGGAATCTGAATTTCATTGCTGTGAAAAGAGAGTTTTTGGTGGTTGGGGGTTTAAAGGCTGCTGCAAGATGATGTGTTTAAACATGTCACGGGAATGCCTCCCTTTCATCTTCTCTGATTGCTTGCATAGCCGTGTCCAGAAGAATTCAGTGAAAGATTTCTCAGATATGTAGGGGTGTTGCCTTACTGTTCTGCTGTGGTAACCATAAAACTGTGGAACACACTAAGTAAATACACACCCAGATCCGGCCACAAGCCTTCACTGGATCAGGCCCCATAAACATGCTCTGCCAATCCCCACAGTTATCATTAAACAAAATGATTGTTTTGTTTTCCCATCCTCTCTGGGCATTTAGTTTTCCTCCATGGGCTTCCAGCCCTAGGACTAGGACTGAAATGGCAAGCTGCTGCAGTAGCTTTTTCCAATGACAAAAGCTCTTCTGCAATGAGTGGAGCAGTGAGATAGAGACGTTCATTCCGCAACTTTCATTCTGCTACTTCCACTGTTCTGCTACTTTCATTCCGCTACTTCCACTGGCTGCGATAATAGCAGAACAATGTTTGTTCTGACAATTTCGATCTTCCACAATTTCTGTTGGCACTGCAAAACAGTGGAACAATGTTTGCTCCGACATTTTCCGAATTAGCAGAAGGCTGGCGGATTCTGTGGAATGTTGGTGGAAAAGCTGCGGGAATTCACAGGCAATTCCGAAATGGCGGAATGAAATAGTGGAGCGGAACAAGGAGTTGCCACTTCAGCCCTACCTAGGACCTCTTGGCCAGCTAGCTCCAGGGTAACCCTGCCAACCACAAAGCTTCCGGGCAAGTGCCTGGGGGTGTCTTGAGACCTGCTCCAAACCCCTTTGAAGCCAGCTCCTCTTTAAGCCTAGCATCTCCCTGATGGCTGAGCTCCCTGTTTAGGCCATGTTAACCTGTTCAGAACACTCCTGATGGGAACAAAGGCCATCCCAAGTGGTTAACGGGAACCTTTTGGGAAAGGCTGAGCCTATACCAATGGGATGGGCTCTACCTTAACCAGAATGGAACTCAGTTGCTGGTGCTAAAAATTAAAAAGGAGTTAGAGCAGTTTTTAAACTAGAAACCGGGGAAAGCCGACAGGCACTGAGGAGCTTGTGGGTCAGACCAAGGCATCTCGAAAGGATGCTGTTAATTAATGGAAATTAGAATATCCTAAAATAGATTAGAAAGAAGCTGAGGGAGCACAGGTGGAAATCAGTGCAGAACAGACAAGTATAAATGATTCCTAAATACCTGAAACAGTTACTTATAATGAGCAGACTAAGAATAAAAATAATACATTTAAGTGTCTATATGCAAATGTTAGAAGGCTAAAAAGTAAGATGGGAGACTTAGAGTGTATGACACTAAATGAAGAACTAAACATAACAGGCATCTCAGAAACCTGGTGAAATGAGGATAACTAATGGGACACAGTAATACAAGGGTACAAAATATATCAAAATGATAGAGTAGATCGAGCTGGTGATGTGGTGGCTCTATATGTTAAGGACAGCATTGAGTAAAGTAGGATTAAAATTTTACAGGAAGAGCACTGGAGGGCGGGCGGCTGGGGCAGCATGGGGGGGGCGGGGCTGTGTGGCCGCACGTTGCGCCGCGCAGCCCCGCCCCCTCCCCGGATTCCCCGCCGGGATCGGCCACCGCGTCTATTAGCTCATGACGTGGTGGCCCCAGCGGGGAATCAAAGGGTTGTTTCCGTGCCGAGGCCAATCAGTCCCGTCACGTCTGAAAATACCCAAAGTCAGTAAAATAATAATGGGTAATTTTAATTATCCTTATATTGACTGGGTGAATGTCTCCTCCAGGCATGATATGGAGGTAAAGTTTCTAGATGCCATAAATGACTGCTTCTTGGAGCACCCAGTCCTGGAACCAGCGAGAGGAAGAGCTACTTTGGATCTAGTCCTAAGTGAAGTGCAGAACCTGGTAAAAGAGGTAATGGTGGTGGAGCCACTTGACAATAGTCATCATAATATAATCAAATTTGACATAATTACTGGAGAGAGAATGGTAAACAAAACTACCACAGTAACATTTAACTTTAAAAAGGGAGACTATGCTAAAATGAGGAAACTAGTTAGAAGGAAACTAAAAGGAGAAGTGGTGAGGATTAAATGTCTGCAAGAGGCATGGAGAGTGACTATTTAAAAACACCATCTTGCAAGCCCAAATTTCATGTATTCCATAGGGTAAAAAAGGTACCTAGGGGACCATACACTTGCCAGAGTGGCTAAATGGTGAGGTGAAGGAGGCTATTCGGGCCAAAAAGGCATCCTTTTAAAAATGGAAAGCTATTTCTAATGAGAAAATAGGAAGGAGCATGAACACTGGCAGATTAGATGTTAAACATTAATAAGGCAGGCCAAGAGAGAATTTGAAGAGAGACTTGTTAAAGAGGCAAAAAATAATACAAACTTTTAAAAGTACATCAGGAGCAAGAGGCCTGCTAGAGTGTCAGTTGGGCTATTAGATGACAAGTGGGGTAAAGGGGGCGCTCATGAAGGATAAGGCTATTGCAGAGAAGCTGGATGAATTCTTTACTTCAGTCTTCACGGTAGAGGATGTTGGGGAGATAGCCACTCCAGAACTGTTCTTTGTAGGTGATGAATTGGAAGAGCTGTCACAGATCAACGTGACACTGGACGAGGTTCTAGAGCAAATTTACAAACTAAAGTAACAAATCACCAGAACCAGATAGTATACATCCCAAAGTTCTGAAGGAACACAAATATGAAATTACAGACCTCCTACTGGTAATTTTTAAACTATCGCTAAAATCTGCCACTGTACTTGAGGACTAGAGGGTAGCAAATATAATGCCAATAATTAAAAAGGGCTCTAGAGGTGATCCTGGAAACTACTGACCAGTGAACCTGACATTGGTGCCAGGCAAAATGGGGGCAAATATTATTAAGAACAGAATTATGGGGCCTATTGATAAACATGGCTTAATGGGGAAGAGTCAACATGGATTTAGCAAAGGGAAGTCATGCCTCACTAATCTACTGGAATTTTTGAGGGTGTGAATAAGCATGCGGATAAGGGGGAGCCGGTCAATATAGTGTACCTGGATGTTCAGAAAGCATTTGATAAGATCCCTCATGAGAGACTCTTGAAGAAATTAACAAGTCATGGGAAAGGAGGTAGTGTCCTATTGTTGCTTAATAACTGGTTAAAGGATAGGAATTTAGGAAACAAAGAGTAGGACTAAGGCCCTTTTTGCATGGATGCCCCCCCCCCGCTCAGGTGGATGGGCGTTGGGGGGCGTTGGTGTAAACAGGTGTGCGTGTGCATGCACGCTCCACCCACCGGCCACACACGGAGCAATGGGCACCAATGGCGGATGCTCCGTGCAAGGAGATGGGTGAAGGTGGGTGGGTGTCCATGTAACGGGCTGCCCAGCTGCCATGGCCTCCACCCATTCCCCCCGCACCACCGGCCTGTTTGAAAAGGATCTGTACTGGGACCGGTGTTGTTTAATGTATTAATTAATAATCTGGAAAGGGGAGAAAGAAATGAGGTGATCAAACTTGCAGATGACAGAAAGTTATTCAAGGTAGTTAGAACACACGCGGACTGTAAAGAATTGCAGGGGGATCTTGTGAGACTGTGTAACTGGGCATCTAAATGCCCAGGTAGCTGTTACTATAACCCCTGTGATCCAGCTCATGAGACAAACGTGCAGTCAGGAGAAACTTTCACTATGAGAAATAAAGTGATGAAATTAGGCAGATGAAATTTAATGTGGACAAGTACAAAGTGATGCAAGTTGGGGAAAATAATCTAAACTTGATGCACACAATGCTGGGTTCTAAATTTTCACTCAGAAAAAGGACCTTGGAGTCACTGTGGACAATACATTGAAATCCTCAACTTAGTGTGCGATAGCCATCGAAAAAGGAAACAGAATGTTAGGAATTATTCGTAAAGGGATAGAGAATAACACTGAAAATATAATGCCACTATATAAATCAATGGTCCGATGACACCTTGAATATTGTGTGCAGTTCTGGTCACCCCATCTCAAAAAAGACATAGTAGAAATAGAAAAGGTACAGAGAAGGGCAATAAAAATAATAAGGGGGTGTGGAACGGTTTCTATGAAGAGAGGATAGGATGGGGTTCTTCAGCTTGGAGAAGAGACAACAGAGAGATATGATAGAAGTTTATAAAATCATGAGTGGTGTGGAACAAGTTAGTAGGGAACGGTTATTTACCCTCTCAAATAGTACTAAAACTAGGGGACACTCCATAAAACCAACAGGTAACAGATTTAAAACAAATTAAAAAGTATTTTTTCGCTCAACGTACAATTGAGTTGTGGAACTTGTTGCCAGAAGATGTGATCAATGGCATTAGAATAGCTGGGTTTAAGAAAAGGTTGGACAAGTTTATGGAGGATGGGTCCATTAGCAGCTATTAGCCAGGTAAGTTTGGGGAATGTACCCGCTTACTGTTGGAAGCTAGAAGTGAGCAACAGGGGATGAATCACCTCATTCTGAGCTGTTGGGTACTTCTTCCAAGTGACCAAGATTAGCCACTGTAAGAGACTGGTGCACTGGGCTCGATGGACCATTGGTCTGATTCAGTATGGCACTACATATATTTTTAAAGGATTGCACCTTGCTGCAACTTGCCATCACGACAGCTATTAAAGGATTCTTGGTGGTCCATTGCATGACTCTTTCCGAGAACTTTCCAGAGTTGCGATGAAAAAAGCAGAACTGTAACATCATGAATTATTAACTGTAGCCCAGAGCTCTCCTGTGCAATACAGTTACATGTATATGACTGGCAAGAATCACTAAAAGTTTGTATAAGGTTAATTGGAATCTTAAATTATCTGTATGAACTCACAAATTAAATATCTCATGCAATAAATGTTTAAAGGAAGATGCTCCATAGGATAGTGTCCCACCCTAGCAGTTCATGTGTGCCATTCACTTCAATTGGATTCACACACTAACTGCTAGCACATGCGGACCACACCACATCATTGTGTTGTACTTTATGTACAGTACAGAGTTCTAATGTTGGATATTCTGCAAAATTTATGCAGGGATCATTTCCACATTCTCAGCAACTCAACTGTTTAAAGTAAATAGTTTAGGTCTAATCTTGATCACAAAATTAGAAACTAGTTTTGGGGGAAGACAGTGGAAGTTATCTTATTTTTGGAGGATTTTAAACAAACCCAGTTATAACTTTATTTCCAATGTTTTCACTTTTCCCACTGCAACACTTTAATCCAAACAGTTACTTAATTATTCCAGTTTCCAAGAGTTGGATAATTATTATTATTATTATTTTTTTAAAAGACAGCAACTATTTTTGCATTGTCCTTTTTCCATGCAAAGCTTAATCTTGGAATTAATATCAAAATTCTAAAAATTTGACAAACTTTATGCCGTCTTTTTAAAACCTGGGGCTCACCTGCATTATCCTGAATACCTTTCAAACTTGAACAAGTCAGAACCGAGCAGACTAAATGCTATTACAGAGATGCTTCTGGCATAATCAGGTTTTTGAAGGGATTTGTACTAGCATTTCACAGACACACTTGGGAAACTACAAATGTTTCCCTTTGATGAGAAGATGTAGAAATTACTTTGCATTTGAAGTGAATTTCACCCAGAAGAGAGGCCCCTCTGTACTAAGTATAGAATTACAAAGACCCTTTGCCTTGGAGGGCTTCTAAAAGGGGTCTTCAAGGCTACTATATTGTAGCAGCTCATATTATGGAAGAGCAGCCATAAAAAATGGGCTGCCCTCAGGCCTACGTGTGGGCAGGGATGAGTGTTTCAGAATTTAAGGGGGAAATTAAATGAGCATTTTCCTTCCGATTTGCCAAATGAAAGTTGAAGGTTAATATTCGGGCTGGATTTTTTTTTTTGGTGCACTAGCTCGCTTGTGCCTTTCAACAATTCCAGCATAGAGATTTCTGCTCCTTCCACATTTATTAATCAATCATCTAAAAATGTATCAGAAAAGCAACGCCGCCGCTCTTTGGGCTGCCAGATGCTTTGCCATGATTTCAAGCATAAGCTGTAGATTTTTCTCTTTTAAGCTGAGCTGTCCTTTGGGCACTTCAACTGCCCCTGTCCACAGCTATCCTTGTCACCAAGCTGTTCTTGGTGCTTGCTGCTGCTGCTCCGCTGCAAGGCTCATGCCACGAGGCTGCGCTTTGCTACATGAGGAGAATAGTAGCGGACAAGGTCAGAGATCAAGCTCTAGGGTCCCGGGGCGGGGACATCTTGGTTTATTGGATCTCAGTCTGTGTAACTGTTCTGTCTTAGGAAAGACAAAAGACGGGGACTGGCCTCAAGGGTAGGGAATATGCTCAGGATTATACAGAATTACATTTGTGAAGAATTATTTGTCTTCAGAGAAATGATGGAACTTGAATGGAGGGACTATGTCAGAAAGACAAAGTATTGCGATGAACCTCAAAACCAAAACAATGGTAAAAAAAACCTTGCTCCTGATTCCTGCAACGCCCGTCTCAGTGACTTCCCCAAATTCCAGCTCTCAGGCTTCAGCACCTGCAGGTTTTTGTTGAGTTGAGGAGTTTGGTTGTTTTTTTTACCAATGCAACAAGCTGGATCCACCTCAAATTCTGCTCTCACTGCTGCTCCCGCCACTCTTTTTGATCACGCAGCGCTGGCTTTCACTCCTCACTTCACCAGTATCACACTGCTCGTGATGCAAGAACCTTCTCCTTTGCATCGTCTGTCCGGAAAAGCCTTCCTCAGTCTCCCTATCTCGTTAGCTCTCGGTCTCTTCAATACTTGCTAAACTACCATTCTTTAGTTAGTTAGTTATTACAATTTCCTAAATTTTCTCTTGCTATAAATGCTAGAACTTCATACATTTTTCAAGGATAGGATTTGGATGGAAATTATAATCCACTATGAAAGTCTCAACTTCACAAAAGAGAAAACGGAAGGGAAGGACCATAAACATCTAGACTGAAAAAACCCACCACACAATTGTTTCAGTAGCAGTGAGAGTTCCAAAATATATTCATCTCACTAGAGGTTCTTTGGCTCGCTCTGTAGTAAGCCTCATTTGAGAAGCGGGAGAGACCAAACAACAACAATGATATGGACATATAATTTGGTAACTAACTTCAATAAGCACCTCGTGTCTCTACTTCCTCAGAAAAAAAAAATGAAGTTCCGAGTGGAAAAAGAAGTAGAACAAGTATTGTGGTTGTTTTTCTGCGATGATATATTAATTGTTGACTGTAATTTTATTTTGCTTAAAGAACATGGAAGCCTGGCTGTAGAGTTTTGGGAAGTGTTTCTGTACTCTTTCCCTTGAAGGGCACACTAGCAAAATAATTGTCCCAGCATCAGATAAATGGTTACCAAGTCATGACTGGAGACAAAAGTGGAGCTTTTATTTCATTAGAACAAGGAGTCCCATGATCAGGAATAGTTCAGAGCTAAGGACTGAGCAATTGTGAGTTCCTAATGCCAGATGTGAGGGGGCAAGACAAGCTTGGGGGGGGGGGTTGTTTACTTACCACACAATGAGAGTGGAAAGCATGGTGGGGTGGGGGGTCTCCCCAGCCACCTGGGCAGAGCAGTCGCAGGCGGCCTGGAGAGGGGCGCACAGGCACTGGGGTCATGATGGGCAGGGGAGATATGGTCCCTATAGGAGGGATTTTATATCAGTGAGACGGGACAGCTGCTTGATGCCTGTTCTGCTCACTTCTCCTCAAGCAGTTGGTCAGGTGGTTCGTGATCAGCGGGTTCCTGGCCTTAACATGATGCTGTTAAATGTGAGGTTGGTGGTTAATAAGGAAACAACTGTCCAGGACTTGATCCTGGACTATGCAGCCGACATCGTATGTATCACAGAGACCTGGATGGACACTGAGTCAGGGCCTATTCTGGCTGACCTTGTTCCAGCTGGGTACTCCGCACAGCATCAACCTTGGCTAGAGGGACCGGCCGGGAGGGGGAGAGAGGGGGGGCAGTGTATCCATGATTTTTAGGAAGTCATGGTCTGTTTGGAGGTATCTGGTACAAACTATATTGGGTATTGAGGTTCTCCATTTTGTGATTGATTTGGGAGGGGACAGATTGGGAGTGCTGCTTGTATACCGTGCACCTACCTGTACAGTAGCCTCTCTACATGCTCTGACGGAGCTGGTATCGGGGGTGGTATTGCGGTCCCCAAAGACATTAGTCTTGGGGGACTTTGATATAAACGCTGATGCCAGCGGAGCATGAGTTCATGGACACCATGGCAACCATGGGCCTGTCCCAGATGGTCATCGGCCCAACACATCGGGAGACATACCCTGGACTTTATGTTTTGCACTGGCCTTGAGGGAGTTAGTGTGGGAGATATCAGCTGTGTCCTTGTCATGGACGGATCATTACCTCCTGTAGGCCTGTCTCCTGGTGCATGTCTGCCCCTGGAAGGGTGTGGAACCAATTCAAATGGTTCACCCCCAGAGGTTGATGGAAACAGAGCGGTTCCAGATTGCTCTGGGTGAGATACCCCCTAATCTTGATGATTGTCTCATCAGTGATCTCGTTGGCTTATGGATCTTGTTGGCTTATGTCCAGGCGACAGGACTGCAGGCCTCCTTGGTTCTCTGAAGAGCTGCGGTTGCTGAAGCAAGAAGGGCGGCAGTTAGAGCAACGGTGGCATCACTCGCGTACTGAAGCTGACAGATTGCATCATAGAGCTAGTTTACGAGCCTATACTATGGCTATGAGGACAGCAAAAAGGGAGTTTTTTGCTACCCTCATAGCGTCTGCAAAATCCCGTCCAGCAGAGCTGTTCTGGGCGGTGCGGGGGCTGGTCGGTCTGGCCTCCCTCTGCCTGAAAGTGCAGTCATCTAGTGCTCGCTGTGACATGTTTATGGATTATTTTGTAGACAAAATTGCTCGTATTCACTACGACTTTGATGCTGCACTTATTACACTAGGGGAACCGGAGGTTATAGAAGCCTCGCCTTGTCCTACTTTATGTGATCAATTTCAGTGGGTGACACTCACTGATGCAACTGATGTCCTGGGAGTGGTCAGGGCCACCTCTTGTGAACTAGACCAGTGCCCGTCATGGCTGGTGAAGGTCGCCGGGAGACTTTGGGGCTGTTGCTGGCTGGGGTGGTCAATGACTCCCTTCAGGAGGACAGAGTGCTGGGCTGTTTTAAAGAAGCGGTGGTGTAACCTCTGCTCAAGAAACTATCACTTGACATTGACTCCCTTGCCAGCTATCAGCCTGTCTCTAACCTTCCCTTTTTAGGGAAAGTTATTGAGCGGGTGGTGGCTTGGCAGCTACAGGAGCATTTGAGCCATGTCGGTTTTCTTGATCCTTCACAGTCTGGTTTTCATCCGGGTTATGGCACTGAGACTACGCTTCTGGCATTGGTTGATGACCTTCGCCGTGAATTGGATTAGGGTTACTTGACCCTGCTGATTCTATTAGATCTGTCGGCGGCGTTTGATACCGTTGACCATGAGATGTTGGTGACTTGCCTGCGGGGCTGGGCCGGGGTGGGCGGGATGGTTCTTGAATGGTTCCATCCTTCCTGGCCGGAAGAACTCAACGAGTGGTGCTCAGGGATTATTTTTCATCATACCTCTCCTGTGGAGTCCAGCAGGGTTCTGTTTTGTCCCCTCTTCTGTTCAACATGTATATGCAGCTGCTCGGCAAGGTTATCAGGGGGGTTGGCATGTGATGTCATCAATATGCTGATGAGACCCAGCTTTACCTCTCTTTTTCATCGGACTCAGGCCCAGCAGTCTCAGTGCTTACTCGGTGTCTGGTGGCTGTGGGGGACTGGATGAGGGCTAACTGACTCAGGTTGAATCCTGACAAGACGGAGGTGATGCTGGTGGGTAAGGTGGTGGAGGTGGCGTCCCCCCCATCATTGATGGGGTTCGTCCTCCACTGGTCTCTCAGGTGCAGAGTCTAAGGGGTGCTCCTCAATCCACAGCTCCGCTTGGATTTTCAGGTGGAGACTGTGGCAAGGAACGCTTTTCGCCAATTACAACTGGTATGACGGCTTTGGCCGTATATCTCGGACTCGACCTGGCCACTGTCATCCATGCTTTTATCACCTCCAGATTGGACTATTGTAACACACTCTACATGGGGCTATTCATGGTAACGGCCGGGAGGCTGCAGCTGGTGCAGAATGTGGCGGCCCGCCTCTTGGTGGGATTGGGCCGCTGGGAGCATATTACACCAGTTCTCCTATCTGTGCACTGGCTGCCTATAGTCTTCCAGGCCCAATTCAAGGTGTTGGTGCTTGCCTATAAAGCCCTAAATGGTTTGGGCCCTACCTATCTGCGGGATCGCCTCACCTCCCCACCCCCCAGGTTCTGGATCAGCCCCTGTGGTTGTCCGGACGAGCCCTCCTCAAGGTCCCCACAAGTCTTCCAGGGGACACAATGGAAAGGGCTTTCTCGGTAGCTGCACCAAGGCTGTAGAACTCCGTCCCAGTGGAGGCCCAATTGGCCCCAGACCTTCCCTTCTTTTGACGAGGTTGTAAAACCTGGCTGTTCCACCAGGCATTTGGCGGGGAAGATGGGTGAGGGTGGGGGGAGTGGGTTGGGAGGGGGATGGGATTTTAATTCTCCTGCTATGAATGTTTTATGAATGTTTTTATTCTTTTCTGTTGTTGTAAGCTGCCCTGAGCTGCTGTGTCTGGAGGGGCAGGGTATTAAGTCTTTTATAAAATAAAAATAAAATAGTTTCCTAAATATTACCTGGCCTAAAAAGCAGGTGGGTGAAGAAGCTAAATGGGCTAAGACCTAGTCAGTCTTGGACCCTCTTTGTGACCCAAGTATAAGAAAACCACAATTGCTCTTTCCAAAGTCTCAGTCCAGTGGTGCACAAACACTAAAGCTTTGGTAGGAATGGGAATTACAATTTCAGATTAATCCAAAACCGCCCATAACGGGCTGTTACGGGTTAATTCGAAAGATCCTGTAATACGCCCTGCTAGTTACAGATCCAGAGTTACAGATCCTGATTTTCCCCCCACCCCATCCCCCAGGGCCCTGCCTGGAGTGGTACCGACCGGCCTCAAAGGACATGGTCGAAGCACCACCACTGCTGTGGATGCTTCAGCAGGCTTCCTCACCACGGCGTCCTCCCTCCTCCTTATCGTGCATACTCACAATGGCTGCTGGGATCAACTGTTCATGTGCAAAATGGTAGTGCTGTAATTTTTATGGTTAAGGGCAATTGCCATATTGCACATGCGCAAAATGGCCCCGGTGACCATTTGTGCATGCACGATAAGGAGCAGGGAGGACGCCGTGGCAAGTAAGCCTGTTGGAGTGCCTACAGCAGTGGCGGTGCTTCAATCAAGTCCTCCAAGGCTGGTAAGTACCATCCCGGGGCCCCAGAGAATTGAGGTTGGGGAGCTCGGACCCACTGCCCCGGGACGGATGGGAGTACAGATCTATTTCCCATTGACATCAATGGGAAAATTTTCCATTGACTTCAGTGGCAAAAATCTGAATCCATAATCAAATACAGAAAACCTGGGAAAAGGAAACAAACAAACAAAAAAATGAAATTTCCCCTAGCGGACCACCCCTAAGTTTTAGATACATGCAGATAAGGATCCCCATAGCAACCTTTAGCCACATAGCCAATTTTCAGAGCTTCCGAGTGATACCCCATCACCAATCTGGACATTTGTTTGCTTCTTCAATATGGGTGAAAACTAGGAAATATTGCCATTGCGTTCTTGCGACTTTACTTACTGTAGAACTCTACACTAGCTGAATGGACTTGCCTTTGAAGTTTAAATTAGTGAGAGCACAGTAATTTGTAAACTTCATTAGAGCTATACTTACAGCATCCTTAGGAAGAAGGACGACAGAAGCAGCTCTCCATAGAAAGAGTTCATGAAAAGGTGGTGGCATGTGGGGAAGGGAACAACTTAGCAACATCACAGTGATCTAATGTAATGATCAAAACCAGCAATCCTTTTTCAATCCCATATTCCTACAGAGACAGGGCATTTTCACACAAGACACTCCACATACCTCCTACCCACTATACATGAGATGTTACAGGGCAACACTGCAGTCCTGGAACATGTATAATGGGTGGGTGGTGAGTGGGTCGTGGGTGGAGAGTGTCTTGTCTGAAAATGCCCTTAGAGACAGTTCTATCTCAGGAGGTCTGTGTCACATGCAGATACTGCAGCACTGTCACTCTCATCCTTACTGACATCTCAACATTTAACACAATAAACAGCCTGTATGTTCTTTTTTCCTCTCTACTGTTAATGGATGTTTTTAGACAAGCGCCTCCCCACCCATTACCCATCAATCACCCACACATCATGCATGTTGCAGGGTCACACTGGCGCCCTAAGCAGCCCTGCAGCATGCATGATGGATGGGTGATTGGATTTCCAGAAAGCATTTGATAAGGCCCCACATAAAAAACTCTTGAGAAAATTAAAAAGTCATGGGATAGGAGGAGGCAGTGTCTTACTATGGATCGGTAACTGGTTAAAGGATAGGAAGCAAAGAGTAGGACTGAATGATCAGTTTTCACAATGGAGAGATGTAAAAAGTGATGTGCCCCAGGGATCTGTATTGGGACCGGTGCTGTTTAATGTATTCATTAATGATCTGGAAAAGGGCGTTAAGAATGCGGTGATCAAATTTGCAGATGACACCAAGTTATTCAAGGTAGTTAAAACACGAGCAGACTGTGAAGAACTGCAACAGGATCTTATGAGACTGGGTTACTAGGCATCTACATGGCAGATGAGATTTAATGTGGACAAGTGCAAAGTGATGCACATAGGGAAAAATAATCCAAACTATGAATACACAATGCCAGGTACTAAGCTAGGAATTACTACACAGGAAAAGGATCTGGGAGTGATTGTGGACAATACACTGAAATCCTCAGCCCAGTGTGCAGCAGTAGTCAAAAAGCAAACCGAATGTTAGGAGTTATTCAAAAAGGGATAGAGAATAAAACTGAGGATGTCAAAATGCCTCTGTACAAATCAATGGTATGACCACACCTGGAATGTTGCGTGCAGTTCTTGTCACCCCATCTCAAAAAAGGCATAGCTGAACTAGAAAAGGTACAGAGAAGGGCAACAAAAATGATAAAGAGACCGGCTTCCGTACAAAGAGAGGCTTGACAAGCTGGGTCTCTTCAGCTTAGAGAAGAGAAGACTGAAAGGGGACGTGATGGAGGTTTATAAAATCTTGAGTGGTGTGGAATGAGTAGATAGGGAGCAGTTATTTACCCTCTCAAATAGTACTAGAACTAGGGGACACTCCATGAAACTAACTGCCGGCAGATTTAAAACAAATAAATTGATCCCTCAGATGATATTCGGTGCAGAAATCTGGGGGGTGACAAGCTGGTTCCCTCTGGAACCCCTCCAAAACAAGATTCTGAGGGTAGGATTTGGAGTACCTAGAGGTACCCCTATCGTCTTGCTGAGTGCGGAGTGTGGTGTAACTCCACTGGAAGATAAGATTAGAATGGCTCATTTGGGTTACTGGCTCAAGGTTCATGACATGCCAGCTGGCCGCCTTCCTAACCTCTGCCTGAAAGAGCAAGAAAATTGCTTGGTTTCTTACAGATGGCATACATCTATAGAGCAGAACCTGGCCTCTCTAGGTTTTTCATGACATAATTTCTTACATACTACTCTAGCCCAGGCCAAAACCCAAATCCGAAATCGGATCAGGGATGTTGGCCTTCAATGCGAGAGAGCAAAAATATGCGAGCAACGTATTGCCCCTTGGTACGCACTGTTAAAGACAGAATGGGGGCATGAGAAGTACCTGTCTGTTATAAATAACTTCAAAGTCAGAAGGGCCTTGACCTTAGTAAGGTTAAACATGATGCCAACCTCAGTGAATGAGGGGAGGCTAAAAGGCATACCGACAGAGCTTAGATTCTGTCATTGCGGTCAGGCAAGGACAGAGGACCTCTCACATTACTTACTCCATTGCCCCAAGACCAGTGAAATCCAGGGCAAGTTTTTTGCCCCATGGCTAGAGGGAAGGGAAAAATGGGACCAAAATAGACGTATACTATACATCTTAGCCAACCAAAATACAACAGTAATGCGGAAAGCTGCGGTTGGGGTATTCCAATTAGAGATATATAGGAAAAAATCAGATGGAACTGCCCTATTTGCCACGTGGAGTTATGGGGTCCCCATAGTTGAAGTGGGACCCGACGGGCCCTGAGAGCCCATTGCAGGATGGCCGCGTGTTGCAACCACAATTTCCAACTTGAGGCCGCTTTGCCCCTGCTCATTGTATAATTACTGCCCTTTAGATTTTGCCCCATAAGGGCCAAAAGCAGGGACAAAAAGTACTGCTATACATCAAAGGCTTGGCACCCATAACTCTCCGGACACAACACTGTTAGTACGGGTCAGTCTCCCATTGAACTACCAGAATGGGAAAGATACAGAGGTATTAGCCACATAATGCGGGTATGCTTTATGGTCACCACCCAATATTCCTCTCCAAATCTGACCACTGTGCTGCACTGCTTAGTATACTTACCGCTTTCGCTTTGGTTAATAATCCAGCCTGTGGATGTATTGGGATCATGCTAGAATTGACCCATCCGACTATCTGTATGGCTAGAGAAAGAGTCACTAGATGTACTGTGGAATCTATGTTTTAATTTAATTATTTACTGTGTTTTTTAGGACTATCCAATTGTGTTGTATAAATTTGTTATATTTATTTTTGTTATGGCCAATGACTAAACAAATAAAAGTAGTACTTTTTCACTCAACGCATAATTTAACTTGTGGAATTTGTTGCCAGAGGACGTTGTCAAGGCCAGTAGTATAGCTGGGTTTAAAAGAGGACTTGGTAAGTTCTTGGAGCATAGGCCCATTAATGGCTATTAACCAAGTAGCTTACAGGATGAACTTCTTACTGTCGGGAGCTGGGAGTGAACAACGGGGAATGGATTACCCATTGTGACTGTTGGATCTTCTCCCATGCAATCAAGATTGGCCACTGTCGGAGGACAGGATGCTGGACTTGATGGACTATTGGTCTGACTCAGTATGGCACTACTTATGCTTTTATGTCTAAAAACACGCTTCTGAAGAAAAAGAAACAGAGGCTCATTTTCCCACCCAGTTCAGCACACTCCTCTAACTAGCTGTACAAGTCAATCACACCAACCCACAATGTGCAATTTGAGGAGTGTGTATATTATACACATATACTCTTTCCTCGAGAGGTTCATCAATGTTAGAGCCTGAGCAGTTTTTAAGAGGTGATAGAAGATCTATTTGTCCATGCATTTGGCAGGTAGGGATATGGGTTGGGGCTAGGAAGCTTTGGGAGGGGGGTTGATTATTTTTATTCTTGTATGTTTCTAATATGCTTTTGTCTGCCCCGGGCCTGTGGAATGGAATGGCATATACATTTAAATACATTAAATAAATATCTGCATGAGCAACACAGATCTCCATGCATATGGGGAAGATACAAGAAGTCTTTTCTACAACTCTTTGGTTGTTGAATAATAGGGTGTGGGGAGCAGGAAAGGAAGAGCAAGTGTTTCTTTGAAATTTTTCTTAGTTTTCTTTCTTTTCTTTTTTTTAATAGAAATTTCATATTGCTTTTAATACTCCAGTGCAGCATAAGAGCCATACTGGGTCAGACTAATGGTCCATCAAGACCAGCATCTGTCTTCAACAGTGGCCAATCTCGGTCACTTGGAAGAAGTTCCCAACAGGTCACAATGGGGTGATGCATTCCCTGTTGTTCACTTCCAGCTCCCGACAGTAAGAGGATACATTCATTCACCAAACCTACCTGCCTAATAGTTGCTAATGGACCGATCCTCCAGAAACTTGTCCAATCCTTTCTTAAACCCAGCTATAACGTTGGCCTTGACCACATCTTCTGGCAGCAAATTCCACAACTTAATTGTGCTTTGAGTGGAAAAAAATACTTTTTTATTTGTTTTAAATTTGCTACCTGTTAAGTTTCATGCAGTGTCCCCTAGGCCTAGTGCCAGTTGAGAGGGTAACTAACCATACCCTGTTAACTTAATCCACACCACACATGATTTTATAAACTTCTACCATATCCCATCTCAGTTGTCTCTTCTCCAAGCTGAATAGCCCCAACCTATCCAGCCTCTCTTCATAAGGTAGTAATTCCATACGCCTTAGCATTTTCGTTGCCCTTCTGTACCTTTTCTATTTCTACTATGTCTTTTTTGAGATGGGGAAACTAGAACTGCATGCAATATTCAAGGTGTGGTCGCACCATAGATTTACATAGTGGCATTATGATAGTCTATCCCCTTACAAATAATGCCTAACATTCTGTTTGTTTTTTTCACAGCTGTCACACACTGAGATGAGGATTTCAATGTATTGTCCACAATTCCTCCAAGGTCCTTTTCCTGAGTAGTAGTAACTCCAAATTTAAAACCCAGCATTGTGTACATAAAGTTTGGATTGCTTTTTCCTATGGCCATCACTTAGGACTTGTCCGCGTTAAATTTCATCTGCCATTTAGATGCCCGGTCACCCAGTCTCATAAGATCCTCCTGCAATTCTTCAGCTGCTCGTGTTTTAACTACCTTGAATAACTTTCTGTCGTCTGCAAGTTTGATCATAAAAACATAAGAAGTGCCATACTGGGTCAGACCAATGGTCCATCTAGCCCAGCATCCTGTCTCCAACACTGGCCAATCACGGTGGCTTGAGAGAAGCACCCAGCAGGTCACAATGGGGGATCACCTCATTCCTTACTCCTCTTTCCAGATCATTAATGAATATATTAAATAACACTGGTCCCTGTGCAGATACACTGGTCCCTGGGGCACTCCACTATTTACTTCTCTCTATTGTGAAAACTGACCATTTAGTCCTACTTTTTGTTTCCTATCCTTTAACCAGTTACCGATCCACAATAGGACACAGCCTCCTAAGCCACGACTTTTTCATTTCTTCAAGAGTCTCTCATGAGGGACCTTATCAAATGCTTTTTTTAAATCCAGATACCCTATATCAGTCGTCGTCACCCTTTTTTGCATGCTTGTTCACACCCTCAAAAAATTCCAATCGATTCCAACAGCGCATGTGTATTTGTTCCCAAATGTCTGAATTCTAATACAGAGAACCGATGTGTGCCCACATTTAGTACTTTAGATATATTTACGCATATGCATTTATCCCAGTCATTCATTGTTTAAAACGTGGTGTTTTTATTTATTAAACTACCCTTTACCACGGTAGCCTGAGGTAAGACAGAGTCCCATTTCACACGACACATGCACACACACACACCATGCCCATGTGTGGGAACAGGCAAGGGGTGCCAATGTGACCTCCGCAGTGGGTGGGTGGGTGTGAATGCTCCCGCACTTCACTCACCTCCACCCATCAGCCATGCATGGAGCCATCGGCCAAAGCGGTGATGGCTCTGTGCGTGGAAATCCGAGGAGGTGGGTGGAGATGGGTATGCACCCATGTAACGGCCGTCCACGCACCGCACACTCATCCCTCCCCTACACATACATACCACGGCCCATTTGAAAAGGACCTAAGACAGGTTGCATAAAGAGCAGTGCGTCAGAAGGGCTCCAAAGTTCACAGGATGGGTCTAGGTACGCCAAATGATTGGTCAAACTCTACTGTGGAGGTGGGGCAATTTCCCCTCTCAGGGGACACTTTGAAAATTAGAACAAGCTCAAAGGGCTGCAGAGAAGTTGGGGCCGGGGTGCTTAAAGAAGAGGAGGCTCCAGATCATGGAATTGTCCCCTACCCTCGTGTACGACGTGCCCTCCTCTCTGATCTTTTTACCTTAAGCTCGGTCTTTCAGGGCTTGAGGATAGAAACTGGATCCAGGGACCAGATCCGGGAATTGGAAAGGAGCCAAATAAAAACAAGCCGCGGGCCACATTCAGCCCCACAGGTTCCCCATCGCAGTCCTACTTGTACGTGTAGGGTTTGCCCAGAGAGGCGGCTAGAAACAAGATCTGGTTCTGGGACAATGATACTTTATAACTGAAGTAGCCTGATAATGCAGCCGCAGCATCCTTGTGCCACTGGGATAAACAAACATTTTAGTGAAACAGTCAAGCACAAACCAGTCCATCATGCGCACCTACATCGGTGAGAATTATCCGCACACAGTGAGAAGGAATCAGACCCCTAACAAGGCTTTTAGTAAATAAGAGAGGTGTCAACCATTCACCTTCATGTCTGCCCTGTGAACGCTAATTTCTGTTTGCATTAAAGTTCCATTTGCCTCCCAAACCACAAATCAACTATTCTGACTAAATACGGGATCTAAATGCAAAGCAGTAACTGGACCTGAAAAGAATTTCTTCATTCCCTCTGCTCTCAGAACCAGAGTTTCAGTTTTTAGGGAGAAGCTGATTCCATAAGGTCTATTAAGGCAGCAATAAGAGCTATTCAGGAGCTAATCACACTGCAATTAATGGGACTATTTACATGAGTAAACGGTTGTGCAGGGTGTTCCAACCCTCATGTAGTAACTTTTCAGATACTGCTATTGTGTTGCACAGATTGCTGCTTAGAGTGTTTGTAGCTGGAGGGGGGAGAAGAATTTCCTTCTTGTAATGCTTCCAAATCCTACTAAATGAGAGTGCCCTACAATGCTTCTTACAGAGCCGTGCTCCTTCTCCCCCCAAAAAACATTGTAGATGAGTTACAAATAGTACAGAGCATCTCCAGCAGCAAAGAAACTCTTTAAACTTTATATAGAATGAGTCACAAATAAAAAATGAAATTTGAATTTTTTTAATATAGTCTTTCCTTAAAGAGGCTTAATTTCTATGTAGAGAATACAGGAACCTTTATTTAATTAAATTATAGGGGTCTCTGCTACCCAGTGCCCTCAGCTCCTCTGCAGAAGTGGTGGATACTCAGAACCCTCTTGAGAAATACTCAGCATCTTGCAGTATCAAGTCCCCAGGCTTTTAAATTCAGCAGTGATATACAGTATTTTTTATATAGGACCTGCCACTTCACAGCCCCCTAACATGCATCTTGCCACTTTGGTGATCATCTTAGATCTTGTTTTAGTTATTTAAATTGAGCTAAAAGGATTTTATAATTCCATTTTTATGGAACACTTTGTACTTAGGGGGCCTCCGCTGAATCTATCGCTGGTTACATAAGTATGTGAGATTGTTTTCAGAAATAAATTGCATGAATCTCATTAAATGTATCCTTTATCGGGGTGTCTCTAAAATGTCATTTGAATCCAAATGTATTGTCTTTGGAAAGGGCTGTTTGCTCTCATTTCTGACTTAGTCTTAAACAAAACTATTGTTTAAATGTAATTAATATCACATTGTGTCACATTATTATCACAATGAAAGTAGTACTCTCTTTAAGACACGTGTAAAAACTTAGGATTCTCTTCAACCAGAAGAGGGCAGCAATTTCCCTAATAAGAATAAAAGTACAGAACACGGGTCTATTTAAAATACGGCTGAAAAGGTATGTGCCTGTTAAAACCTAAACTGTTGTTGAAGTATAGTGATGCCGGTTAGAAATAGGGGCTAGGGGGAAGGGACTATTACAATTACAGTTACCAGGCTGTTTAACCCACAAGTGCTTAAATACTTGGCCACTTGGCTAAGCTCAAGCATCTGTTATCGGTTTCATACTATATATCTCCCCTCTTGGAGGGCTACACCCAGGATCAGCAAATGGATACATGGCCCTTTTCACAGGGGTGGCACCCACGCATGAACACCCAGAAATCTGGATGTTCATGCGTGGGTGAGACTCGTTTGATTTGGGGGTGGGGGGTGAGATGCGCACCCCTCTATACCCAATCCCCCCATGCATGGAGGCACCAGACAAAATGGAGGTGCCTCTGTGTGTGGGTGATAGGTAGCAGTGGGGAGAGGTTGGCGTGCGCCAGTCAGAACTTCTTGTCCACCCAGCGCATATGGGCTGCGGCGCACACTGACAGACACACCCCCACCCCCGCGCTGCGGCCCATTTGAAAAGGGCCCACGATATAATAGATATTCCCCTCCCCCTCTTTCTAACCCCACTGATTTATTATTGCAATCTGCAAGAGCAAACTGCTAGTGGAAGTTCTAGTCGCCAGAACACAGCTCCACCTCAAATAATGATAAAAAAAATTTTTCTCAAAAACCTACAAAGCAATTGCTGCCTACTGCAATTTTATTCCCCCCCATAACCAAATCTGGCAAGTCTTTCTGTTGAGTGACCTGTTAATGAGAGAGGAATCACGCCACATTTTTCTGATGACAGTTTCCCCCTGCTTACTTTATTTTTTCCCAGTCTCTTTATAATTTAATGAAGCCAGTTCACTGAGGTTAGTGGTCGCCGACGAAAGCTAGGAAGGAAGGGAGCAAGGTCCTGTATTTTTATGCTTCCTGAAATTGATAGCAACATCACTTTCCCACTGACAAGTGGGGGAAAGAGTCCAGATCCTAAAGCACAGCCTGTGCACATCATGGCTGTTGTACAAGTCTTTTAGTCATAGGAAAACAACCTGTGACAACTCAAAACAGAATCTGAGTATGCAATTTCCTCCTCCGCCGCCCTTCATTACAGGGGTCGCTCCAAAAACTAGACCTGTAAACCCAGATGCTTCAGAATTCTGGACCCCATAATGTCCCTGGGACATGGGGTATTTTTACACAGATGCTGCACCTCTGCCCCACTCCACCCCCAGGTGGGCTGTCTGTTTAAAGGTAGCCTGCCAGATGTGCAGGCGGAGTAGAGGCTGGGCAGGCTGTGCTCCAGAACACCCAGGAAAGAGGGCAGCCTAACTCCGGGGCACTGACTGGAGGCAGGACTGCTGTCTGTCTGCTTGGCAGATGGCCACTGCAGTCCTCCTCTTGGCTGGGGCTGTGATCTGTCCGCAACTCTATGGTGTTGGGAAGGGCGCTGCACAGATGGACCATGGGATGCAGCAGCCACTGGGTCTGTTTAAAATGGACCCCGGCGGGGCTGCAAGCTGGGAAACGCAGGGGTGCAATTTTATGTCCGTGTGAAGACACCCATATAAAATCTTGAGTGGTGTGGAATGAGTCGATAGGGAATGGTTATTTACCCTTTCAAATCGTACTAGAAGTAGGGGACGCTAAACTAAACTAAACTGCCTAAACGAGTCAGACCAATGGTCCATCTTAGCCCAGTATTGTCACAACCTGACACGGCAGCAGGGGTTTCAAATTCGGGTCCAAATCCGGCTCTTCCAGGGTCTCCAGCAGAGGCCATCCTGATGTGCTACCTGGGACCCCTCCAAGCCCCCAGCAGAGGCGTCCCCAGGGTGTGCTCCCAGGGATCCTGAGGTGGAGATGCTGGGGATTGAACCTGGGACCATTATACATGCAAAGCACGTGCTCTTACCACTTGAGCTATGCCCCCCCCCAAAAAAAAACACCCTACAAACCCCCTGACTTAAACTGAAAAACCCCTGACGCTCCATGAAACTAGCTGCCAGCAGATTTAAAACAAATAAAAGGAAGTACTTTTTCACTCAGCGTATAATCAACTTATGGAATTTGTTGCCAGAGGACGTTGTCAAGGCCAGTAGTATAGCTGGGTTTTAAAAAGGCCTGGAAAGTTCTTAGAGAGTAGGTCTGTTAATGGCTATTAACCAAGTACCTTATGGGATGAACATCTTACTGTCGAGAGCTGGGAGTGAACAACAGGGAATGGATTACCCATTGTGACTGTTGGGTCTTCTCCCATGTGACTGAGATTGGCCAATGTTGGAGGACAGAATGCTGGGCTTGATGGACCATCCCAGATTAGGACTGATGCCCTGCAGGCAGAATAGGAGGTCCACTCATTCTGCAACTTCCTGCAACTGCACCATGTCCAATCCTGGTTGAAGAGAGACTGCAATTTCAAAAGCTTCAAGCTTCTGGAGCAGTAGTCTGTCCCTGACAGGGGCTGGTCCAGTGTCTACAATTAATATTCGATTGCATCCTATATAACAAACAAACAAACAAAAAATTTCATCTACATTGGGCTCCTTTTAAACTCAAGAAGCTACGTTTATTACCAGCTGACATGCTGGAGATGCCACATTGCTTTTTTTGCTCATCAAAATGTCTTCTTTTGTAACCAAAAGATGACAGACTATCTATCTGAGATTGATCAGGGGTGGCCAGGAGATAGACTTATCTACTGGAAGATCACAAGCTAGTCTCCAGTAGATCACAGCATGGCAAGGAGACCCAGACTCTTAGAAATCAACTCTGGGGAGGAAAATGGGGCTGGCATCCCAGGGAGTATCTCTGGGGAGGAGAAGGGGTAGGATTGCTCCTCTAGTGCAACAGGGAATGCTCTCTTCTCAAGACAAGAGCTCCTCTCCACTCCTGAGTCAAAATGCTGAGGTGTCCTAGAGCTGAAAGCCCAAAGAAGAGGACCCAGCCAGGAGAACCAGAACCAGCAGGAGGGGTCCTGGTAGATCACCTGAAGTTGATGCCTGAATCAAGCGGATTGCGACCACCATATGCCTGGCCACCCCTGCCTCAGATGATCTCAGAGTAATATCAGTTCTACCTATTAGACCCCTGTAGTTTCCTGAATTCAACACGGCTATTTCATGGCCTTCTAAATTAATAGAACAGCCTTTATAGTCTCAGATACTCCAGGGGAGGTAAAAGAGCACTTGACTGATATATGTGGTCAGAGATAGAGATAACGGTCATTTTTGCATGGACGTCGCCTCCGCCCAACCACACACACACCCAGTGGGGGGCTGTCCGTGCGCATGCCGCAACGGTGGGGGGATGGGTGTGCGCCTGTGGAAACACCACGGGTGGTGGGTGGGGGTGCCTGTGTGCTCCCGGCACACACCCATCTCCACCCATCACGCACCAACAGAGCTATACAACAAAATGGAGGAGGCTCCATGGGTAGAGATGGGTATGCACCCATGGGAAAGGGAGCACACCCACCTCCATGCACCGCCGGCGCACACCCATCCCTCCACCGAGCAGCACCATGTGAAAACAGCCAAAGTTGTTCATTCAGAAGATAGTTTTGATTGGACCAATTTCTGTTTGCAAGAAAATGCAAGCCTTGCCACACAGAGAAGGGCCTGAAAACTTGCATACTCTGACCAACAGAAGTCGGTCCGATAAAAGATCTCATCTGAACTGCTTTGGCTCCATCTCTTACATTTGGGACCAACACGGCAACCACCTTTTGTCACTAGGGGTAATTTCAGGTGTGAAACCACCACAGTCAACCACACTGGATCACAGTGGATCCAGTGTGGTGGCTGTGATCTCATGAACATCTGTTTGACCCCCGCCAGATGCTCACTACAGTAAATATCTGGTGGGGGTCAAAGCTAACCACGGTTCTGACTCTGAGGCCGGCCCCAGGGCCAGAACTGTGGTTAGATTGGCCACGATCAGGAAAGGGGCAAACGTAATGTTGGTTACCTTGCCCCATTCCGGAATCATGCCCCTAACCATGATATGCCCATCTCCCCGAGGGCGGGTGGCCATCACAGCGCACGGGGGGCGGGGTCGAGTGGCCACACGTCACGTCACTCAGCCCCGCCCCCTCCCAGATCCCGTAGAGTGATGGGGCCGGCATGTCTAAAGGACAGATGGCCTCATCACGGACCGGGTGATGGGGTTCAGCGTATTGGGCCTCCGGGCCCAGAGTGTTTGAAAATACCCTAGGTGCAATCGGGGGAGACTACTTTGTCTACCACAATATTAAAAGGTACAGCTGGTTTCTAAAACCTTTTTGTAAGGGTGGCCGACTATGGCCCTTTTCAAAGGGCCTCAGTGCAGGGGGGAATGGGTGTGCACCATGGTGGGTGTACGGTACGTGGGTGGCTGTTACATGGACGCACACGCATCTCCACCAATCTCCACGCACAGAGCCATCAGCATTTTCTTTATTTTCTTGAATATTTACCCCACCCCTCTTGCTCACAGGCAACCCAGGGCGGCTAACGTAAGTATATTAATAAAAACAAACATTTTATTAATATAAAATACAAATAAAAACCTACAAAATATACACATAAAACCCATAACTGTAATACATAAATGTAATATTCTGTGCGGGGATGCAGGTGGGTGAACGCACGCACACTCACCCACCCGCTGTGGTGGCCACACGGGAAGCCCCCGCCCCCATTACCACACGTGGGCATGAGGGGGCGCATCTCAGGTGAAATGGGCCTATAGAAGAACAAGTTTGTCCAGGCTGTGGACAAACAGTTTGTTAAAGGAATCATTGATCATCTCATTTAAACCACATTGAAATCTCTGCCCACAAGACAGCACATTCTTAACTGAATATGGACAAATGTTATTTAAATGAATGCTCACTTCAGTGTTATCGAGAGGTTTAATCTTGGGGAAAAGAAGGAGCTAAGCCACTTAAAAATCAGCTGCTACAGTTAATTCGGCACTGTCCAACATTCCAAACCAGCTGACGCTATGGAGAAGCAAGGAATCTCATTGCCTCTTATTAGGAAAGTACTTCCAGTTCTATAAACACAGGCACTGACTTGCCCTAAAGTCAGCACACCACTGGTAAAGACACTGTGGGCCAACACTTCAGCTGGTGTAAATTAGCACAGCTCTAGTGACGTCAGTGAGAATCTGGCCCTTTTATCTTTTTCTTTACATTCCTAGAAGTCTGTGCCCTAGTTTTTAAAATAATGCAGATACATACATCTTTCTTTAGCCCACTAGATCTCTTAATCCCATTAGATCCTTTGAAGTTCGCTTCCCAGTCAGTCTTTAGGTCAAGCATATTTACTTTATATGCCTCTTCACAAGGGGCATGACCCTGCACTGAAATTAACAAGAGTATGGCCACTGATTTCAACAGGGGCAGATCAGTACCTCGAGCAAGATAGAAGTATTTTAATCTGATTTTTATTTAATGAAGTCATCTCATTGTGGTTGTAAAAAAAACCCTAACTATTACATACATCCTCATTACTTGTATGTGTTCATCTTACAGCAACACTGCTGGCTTCAGCCATTCTACTCTGTGTGGATAATTTGTGCCATGTGATGAGTCAGGCTGTATTGGTCCTTGATGGACTGCTCAGCTCTTTGAATAGGTGATTAATAGGTGATATGAGCGTTCTGGGGGGAAATAATACCAAAAAAATACCCAGGCTCATTCAAATAACTGTGACAAATGAATGAATACGATGTTCTCAGTTGTAATAGTAAAATGGACTTTTCACTTTGGGTTTTTGTTTCTTCAAAAGTCTCAAATCAGTTGTTTAAACTGTTCAGTCAGCTCTGATCATCGCCAACCTGCCTCATTATCGTCCCTCTCCCATTTTCCCTCCTGGCAGATGATAATCTCACAGTTTAAACATCAGATATTTGAAGGGTCTTTTTTTGTTTTTTNGGTGGGGGGATGGGTGTGCGCCTGTGGAAACACCACGGGTGGTGGGTGGGGGTGCCTGTGTGCTCCCGGCACACACCCATCTCCACCCATCACGCACCAACAGAGCTATACAACAAAATGGAGGAGGCTCCATGGGTAGAGATGGGTATGCACCCATGGGAAAGGGAGCACACCCACCTCCATGCACCGCCGGCGCACACCCATCCCTCCACTGAGCAGCACCATGTGAAAACAGCCAAAGTTGTTCATTCAGAAGATAGTTTTGATTGGACCAATTTCTGTTTGCAAGAAAATGCAAGCCTTGCCACACAGAGAAGGGCCTGAAAACTTGCATACTCTGACCAACAGAAGTCGGTCCGATAAAAGATCTCATCTGAACTGCTTTGGCTCCATCTCTTACATTTGGGACCAACACGGCAACCACCTTTTGTCACTAGGGGTAATTTCAGGTGTGAAACCACCACAGTCAACCACACTGGATCACAGTGGATCCAGTGTGGTGGCTGTGATCTCATGAACATCTGTTTGACCCCCGCCAGATGCTCACTACAGTAAATATCTGGTGGGGGTCAAAGCTAACCACGGTTCTGACTCTGAGGCCGGCCCCAGGGCCAGAACTGTGGTTAGATTGGCCACGATCAGGAAAGGGGCAAACGTAATGTTGGTTACCTTGCCCCATTCCGGAATCATGCCCCTAACCATGATATGCCCATCTCCCCGAGGGCGGGTGGCCATCACAGCGCACGGGGGGCGGGGTCGAGTGGCCACACGTCACGTCACTCAGCCCCGCCCCCTCCCAGATCCCGTAGAGTGATGGGGCCGGCATGTCTAAAGGACAGATGGCCTCATCACGGACCGGGTGATGGGGTTCAGCGTATTGGGCCTCCGGGCCCAGAGTGTTTGAAAATACCCTAGGTGCAATCGGGGGAGACTACTTTGTCTACCACAATATTAAAAGGTACAGCTGGTTTCTAAAACCTTTTTGTAAGGGTGGCCGACTATGGCCCTTTTCAAAGGGCCTCAGTGCAGGGGGGAATGGGTGTGCACCATGGTGGGTGTACGGTACGTGGGTGGCTGTTACATGGACGCACACGCATCTCCACCAATCTCCACGCACAGTGCCATCAGCATTTTCTTTATTTTCTTGAATATTTACCCCACCCCTCTTGCTCACAGGCAACCCAGGGTGGCTAACGTAAGTATATTAATAAAAACAAACATTATATTAATATAAAATACAAATAAAAACCTACAAAATATACACATAAAACCCATAACTGTAATACATAAATGTAATATTCTGTGCGGGGATGCAGGTGGGTGAACGCACGCACACTCACCCACCCGCTATGGTGGCCACACGGGAAGCCCCCGCCCCCATTACCACACGTGGGCATGAGGGGGCGCATCTCAGGTGAAATGGGCCTATAGAAGAACAAGTTTGTCCAGGCTGTGGACAAACAGTTTGTTAAAGGAATCATTGATCATCTCATTTAAACCACATTGAAATCTCTGCCCACAAGACAGCACATTCTTAACTGAATATGGACAAATGTTATTGAAATGAATGCTCACTTCAGTGTTATCGAGAGGTTTAATCTTGGGGAAAAGAAGGAGCTAAGCCACTTAAAAATCAGCTGCTACAGTTAATTCGGCACTGTCCAACATTCCAAACCAGCTGACGCTATGGAGAAGCAAGGAATCTCGTTGCCTCTTATTAGGAAAGTACTTCCAGTTCTATAAACACAGGCACTGACTTGCCCTAAAGTCAGCACACCACTGGTAAAGACACTGTGGGCCAACACTTCAGCTGGTGTAAATTAGCACAGCTCTAGTGACGTCAGTGAGAATCTGGCCCTTTTATCTTTTTCTTTACATTCCTAGAAGTCTGTGCCCTAGTTTTTAAAATAATGCAGATACATACATCTTTCTTTAGCCCACTAGATCTCTTAATCCCATTAGATCCTTTGAAGTTCGCTTCCCAGTCAGTCTTTAGGTCAAGCATATTTACTTTATATGCCTCTTCACAAGGGGCATGACCCTGCACTGAAATTAACAAGAGTATTGCCACTGATTTCAACAGGGGCAGATCAGTACCTCGAGCAAGATAGAAGTATTTTAATCTGATTTTTATTTAATGAAGTCATCTCATTGTGGTTGTAAAAAAAACCCTAACTATTACATACATCCTCATTACTTGTATGTGTTCATCTTACAGCAACACTGCTGGCTTCAGCCATTCTACTCTGTGTGGATAATTTGTGCCATGTGATGAGTCAGGCTTTATTGGTCCTTGATGGACTGCTCAGCTCTTTGAATAGGTGATTAATAGGTGATATGAGCGTTCTGGGGGGAAATAATACCAAAAAAATACCCAGGCTCATTCAAATAACTGTGACAAATGAATGAATACGATGTTCTCAGTTGTAATAGTAAAATGGACTTTTCACTTTGGGTTTTTGTTTCTTCAAAAGTCTCAAATCAGTTTTTTAAACTGTTCAGTCAGCTCTGATCATCGCCAACCTGTCTCATTATCGTCCCTCTCCCATTTTCCCTCCTGGCAGATGATAATCTCACAGTTTAAACATCAGATATTTGAAGGGTCTTTTTTTGTTTTTTAAAAAAATGCTATTTTCCATGACATGAAACATCTCAAACCGTTTACATTTTTCATGATTTTCTTTTTGGTCTTTTTTACACAGCCCCGCAGAGTGGGGGATCCGTGGGCACATCAGTGCATGCACGGTGGGTGGGCGGGGCGTGCACGTGGCCGCACACGCATCCCCGTGCACGGAGCAACCTGCGTCTTCTCCGGTTGCTCCGTGAGTGGGGATGCATGGGAGGTGAGTGGGACCACACACACACACACACTCACCGCCCATGGCATGCACACGGGCTGCACACAGCGATTCCGCGTGGGCGTGAGTGGGGCTGTCTCGTGTAAAAAGGGCCTTAGTATTTTCACCAAGCTCTCAGGGGTGGTCCACGTTTGCCTGAAATTTTAAAACACTGACGACATTTTTCTTGAAACCGTTGAGGAAAACTTTGAGGAAAACATTTTTGCCAAGTTCTAATATAAATGTGACAACAGCACTTGGTAAGTCTTTCAAATATGGCCCTTTTAAAATGGGCGGTGGGGATTGGTGTGCACGTGGCAGCGTGGGCGGTGTGGGGACGCACACTGATCCCTCTCCGCGCATCCCTGCTCACGGAGCAATCGCCGTTTTGGTCAATTGCTCCGTGAGTGGGTGATAGGTGGAGGTGGGTGTGCATGTGTGTTTCACGGGAGCGCGCATGCACACACACTCACATGTCACGGGGTTCACACAGGCGGCACCCACTCGTGCCTACGCAGCGGATCTGCATGGGTACGAGCGGGCCAGTCTCATGTGAGTCTTGGGAGTTCAGTGTTATTGAGATGATCTCTTTTGTTGAACCAAGTAGCTGATGAGGGCAGGAAGCTTTCGGTCCTTTCTTGCACCTGTACTCATGCATGTAATAAGTCAGAATTAAAGGAAGAAAACAGTACGAAGAAAAATGGAGCTTTCCCCCCATTTATCAGGCATTGATGGAGCTACAACTTTCAAAGTTTTGAAATTAAAGGAAAGATTTTTTAAAAAAAAATGTTACAAATTTGTTTTCACATTTTGTTTAACATTTTTAATGCATGAACTGAAAATGCATCTTAAAATGTCAGATAATTTAGAAGTTATCACATACTTGTACTTACTGGTCATGTTAGCAAGATGATTCATCATAGATCTATTTGCTAACAAAGTGCAGTATAATTTCAGTTTAACAAATTTCCAGGGGACCAGATAAAAATGTTCATTATGTCGAAGAGTTCAGTAAAATAGTTTGGCAATAGAAACTCTATTGATAGAAATGGGTCTTGATAGTTATAAATGCTAGTTCATTATAAGTTGGGTATGTTATAGTGAGGTTTAGTTGCAATTGCATGACATCACCATTGGAAGTCCTCTTGAGCAGGCTCTGGTTGCTTATCCATTTTTTAAAACCTTTGCCACTATAACATTGGTAATATAAAAATGATACTTTAAGTGGAATGCTCTTTGAAAACAAGCCTGATTGTCAGAGGGATACCAGAAGGAAACAGAAAAAATTAAAAACAAGGCTGTTGAATATAAAATATTTTAGGATCAGATTTTCTAAAGGGATTAGCTGAATTTTGAAAACAGCGCTATCCCCATTTATCTAGCATTTTGAGCTCGTTTGAAGATCTGGTCAGTAGTGACACAAGGAGCTGTTTAGGTGGTCAGATCTTTTGAAATCTGAAACTTTTGATGCTGAAATGATATTTGAACTCTTGAGAATCTGGTCCTGATTTTTAGGTGCTAAGCACTTGAAAACCTTACCCTTTGGGAAACTTTTTCATACAAGTCTCACTGCAGGTTTGATACCCACGTATTTAAGTCCCACAACCATTAAGCTGGTATCAGAGGATCAGCTAAATGGTAGAAAAAAAATACAAACTTCAGGCTGTCACACAAAACAGGATAATCAATCTAAGACTGATTTCACATAAGGTTTTATTTTTTTTTGTTCTTAAGAAGAGCAAGCAAATTCATTTGGGTCCAACAGAGAGCAATCAAAAACTTTATCCCAAACTGGAAAAAAACCCAACAGGTTTGAAAAAGCTCAGTTAGCCTTTATTGGGGAAAACAAAAATTCTGCTTGAGTGACTTGATCAGTTACCTCCAGGTCATTTAATTCCTCGTGCCACATTGTACCTGCAGGGCCCCCTGTGGCAACTCATATGAGTTGAGACTGAAGTCTCGCTCTGAACTCACAACCAGCAGCCAGGCTGTCATTCAAATCCATGTTACCTGCCTCCGGCGAGAAAGCAGGGGTAATGTTCACTTGGAAAGCATCAGACAGTACCTTTTAATTAACTGCAGCAGTCACTTTTGGTTTTCTTAAACAAATTAGGTAGAGAAGGATGGATGATACTGTATTGTTTTCCCTACAGGGAAGAGAACATAGCTAGTGTGCCAAACATTGGGGGACTAGTTTTACCTGGGCAAGCAGCTGCGAGTGACTACTACCTCCCCATAGGATAGAAATAAGAGCAAGGGGGGCACAATCCAGAAAGTAAAGATTTTTTAAAAACAGCTATTTCAGGTTTGATTCAGGCAGCAGTGGGACTGATTCTACCAGGTGCTGGATATACAAAGCTGGTCACAATTTTCCATATTTTATTTCCACTCCCAAAAAAACAATTCAAAAATATAACTCACTTTTTTTCAAAACATAATAAATATTATGTTTGGGGTGGGGTGGGTTTGTAACAAAAAAAAATGTTGGTCTTGAAACTGAATGGTAACAGAATCAAAAGTAGCAAATGAAAAATGAAGATATTCCAGGAATAAAAACAAAAGCCACCAAAAAAAAGTTCAAAACGTTTTTTCACAATTCAAAAAGTTGAGTGGAATGAAATGTGTTCCACAAAATATATTTCAGGTTTCTAAACATGTTATTTTCTAACAAAACAAAATTATGGGGAAATTATGACCTGCTCTTTTTTTTTTAAAATCATCCTGCCCCCTCCCACCATTTCCCTCTAAAGCTTAGCTTGAAGAGGAAAAGATACTACTAGGGTTCGATGGGGTTTTCTTGGGTAGGGATAAGTTTGCTTATTTCTTTAGCTCATGGGGTCCATACAAATGCATAGAAGGTCACTCCGAGTACTGGAGATTTAACATGACAAAGACATCAAGTTTGAGCTCAAGCTAAGGGCCCCCACATCAACACATAAACTGAATTAACCTCAAGCTTATTCGGTGCCCAGACTCAAATTTGCAAGTTCACTCCCACGCCAATAACCGAGTTTGGATTAGTTTAGTGCTGTGTAGATGCACAGTTTGATATGGTGTTAAACAAGGGCAGCTGGAGAGGGGTCCGTGGTCGGTGCATGGGCTGGGTGTGCAGCAGTTGTGCATGGGGAGTGCTTCAAATGAGTGGTTCCCAGCATGGCTACCCTGCCCCCGCACGGGGCACCCCAGATTTTTCAGGAGTGCTCCATGTGGGGACTGGGTGGCCAGTGTGTGAGTCACGGGAGCGTACCTCCCCACGCACCAACTCCAAACAAGCACTTACCCACGTGGACGGTGAGTGTCTATGTGTGGGGGCATCTCGTTTAAAAACACCCGTGGTTGATGTCTGTGAATTCCTCCTGTGCAGAGTGATCCACAGGCTATATCTCAAGAACTCAGCAGCCTCTATGCCTTCACGTTTTGTGTGTGTGTGTGAGTGTGAGTATGTGTGAGACAGAGACAGAGAGGACAACTGAACACCCGCAGTATCTATCAGGAGTAGAGGTGAAAGGAATATTAAAATATAATGAAATAAAATGGCAGATGGTTATCTGAAACAGTTTGAAATGAATGGTGCCAGGACACTGGAATCAGCTTACACAATGGAGAGGTGAGTAGAATGACAGGTACGAGGACACCAGGAGCAGATGGAATGACGGGGACTAGGTGGAATGGCAAGTACAAGGACACTGGGAGCAGCTGGAATGACAGGGAGCTGCATGGAATGACAGGTAAGAGGCCACTGGCAGGGGCGGATTGGCCATTGAACCCACCTGGAGGATTCCTGGTGGGCCGGGCCGGTTGGGAGGGTCGGTCCCGAGGTCTAGTTTTGTTTTGTTTTTTAAATTAAAACAATTTTTTTTGGCCCCGACCCCCCATTGGGTTGGGTTGGGGTAGGGTGGGGGCTCAGGCTGGCCTGTTCCAGCCCACCACGGCCTGGAACGGGCCGGCCTGAGTCCCGCCCCCCCTCCTCACACCCTCTCTCTCCCTCTCCCGGAAGTTGCATAAAAGCAACTTCTGGGAGGGAGAGCGCACAGCGTGCAGCGCAGGCTAGAGGCAGATGGGACAGTCTGGACTTACCTGCGGGAGCAGAGCAGCAGCACTGGTCAGAGAGGCTCAGCGGCGCCGGTGGGTAAGGCCAGGTGGTGGGGTGCAGGCGCCTGCTGGGGCCTGTTAGCCTGGGGGGGCTGGGGCCTTGTGGGTGGGGGCTGAGGCCGGCCTGGGGGGGCCTGCTTGCTTAGACCAGCCGGGGGGGGCTGGGATGGCCTGGGGGGGTCTCCCCCCTGCCAGCCCCCATAACCTCCCACTCACCCCTGCCAGGCTGCTGAGGATCTGAGTCTGGGGACTCGGCTCTGATAGGCCCCAAATCTGGTGCACTCTGCCCGCCCCCAAGCCATGCCCCCTTGGCCTGTTTCTGGTGCGCTGGAGGCTTTGCCGCTGGCACAGGGCCACTAACACTATATTTCCCCAGGCCACTTTGATTTCCCAATCCGCCCCTGGCCACTGGGCATGCCTGAAAGGATGAGGAGTTGGACAGAATAACAAATGTGAGAACACCGGGAGCTGCTGAAATAATGAGGAGCTGGGTGGAATGACAGGGATGAGGACACTGGGAGCAGATGGAATGGCCTCGTTCCTATCATTCCACCCAGCCCCCTGTTATTTCATCTGTTCCTCGTGGCCTCTTATGCGTCATTCTAGCTTCTCCTAGTGCCCTTCCACCTGTCATTCCACCCAGATCCACATTATGTCAGCAGCTCCCAGTGTTCTCACACCTGTTATTCCACCCAGTCCCCCGTCATTTTAGCCACTCCCAGTGCCCTCTGACCCTTCATTCCACTTAACCCCTCATCATTCCAGTCACACCTAGTGTCCTAGCAGCCGTCATTCCACCCGTTCCCAGTGGCCTCTTACACATCATTCCATCCAGCTCCCCGTCATTCCAGCTACTCCTGGCATCCTTGCGCCCATCATTCCAAACTTTGTTTCAGACAATCATCTGCCATTTGGTTTACTAAGCATTAAGTGCTATTGACATTCCCTAATCCCCATTACTTCTAATTGCCATTCCTGTTGTCTCTACTGGGGCTGATCTCATGCCCCGGTTACATTGCGCGCATTCCACGTACTCACATCTCCATAGAGATTGCACTGTGTTGCGTGGAACCCACGTGGATCCCATGCAGATCCCACGTGGATCCTGCTTGGGACTGTGGCCACTGTTTACAACTGGCATTTCTTATCATTCATTTTGCTACATCCCATATCCTCCTGACAGACCAGTCAGACCACTCTGAACGGACACACCCCATTCATGACTTGAACCCAGATACCCAGACCAAACCAGCAAACAGACTGAATCCCAAACCAAGCTCTCCCACCAGACATACCAGCCACAGACCAAACCCAGACTGACCTGACAGACTAAAACACTGAAGCAAACTCCCAGCCAGACACACCACAGAGTGGATTGAACCTAGACACCCAATATGAACCAAAGAAAGGACTAAATTCCAAAGTGAACTCCTCCCAGGGACCCAGACCAATCCAACAAACAGACTAAAACCCAGAAACTGAACCCCCAGCCAAACCACGGACTGGAGGATCAAACAAAGACTCGTACAACTGAACTGACTAAAGCCCTACTGAGCTGAACTCCCTTACATAGACGATGGACCAAACTGAGTTTACAAACGCTGAAATCAGGCCAATCTGCATCTCAAACTGAACTGAAGAGATACCAAATGGAACCACAGCTCCGCTCCGATATGGACTTTCTCCTTCCGATCCAATCAAGAGGATAATGACCTCAAATAGCATTACATTCACTATCTGTTCCATCTCTAATCAGGACTCTGGCATCTAGCCATGGTGCACAGAGAGGTGTTCTTGGTGACCACAGTTATGGAATAGGGCTGAAACGCGAACTCACAATTCTCATGGTTTCTCTGGAAAATGAGAACAAGCCAAGAATCACCAACATGAGGACACCCCCTCCCCCGCAAAAGAGAGCCACACATATACAAAATGACCACTGAGGCCATTCTGTGCATGCAGTTCCCTTTCCCAAGGTGACGCCGGCAACGTCACCACCATTTTGGAAAAAGGCAGCCATTTTTTGCATGTGCAGACCAGCTGCCCATTTCCAAAATGGTGGTGGCACTGCCGGCAGGGCTGTGCATGGGTAGAACAGCCCCAGGGACCATTTGCACATACACCGTTCTTTTTTTCAGGTTTTTTTTTTTTACAAGATATCTCACAAGATTTTTTACTGGGACCAAAATCTTAGTGAGATTTTAGTCCTCGGCATGAAATCTCACGAGATATCTCACAAGAATGAAAAGGGATTCTTGTTCAGCCCTGTTATGGAATTCCCTTCTCCTAGAGGATGGAAAGACCCGAGTCTGAGCATTTTTCAGAGGAAATGTAAGACTTTTTATTTGGTCAAATGTCTGGCAGATGGGGATGGGGTTTTGGGAAGGGGGTAGGGGATTTTTAAATGCTTTATGTATGTGCATTTATTTTATATATTTTGTATGCCTGAGGGAAAGGGTGGATACAATTTTAAATACATTAATTAAATAAATGTTTGCTGCCGGTGTGGATAGAATTACACAGCTTCAGAGCCTTTTCTGGTTAACAGGAGACACATCCCCTTTCCCCAGGTAAATGAAATGCTGCTAGCAAGTAACTTTTAGGGTTAGTTCTTTGTATGCTGTTATTGCTATTGAATATGTCATATCTATCTATCTATCTATCTATCTATCTATCTATCTATCTATCTATCTAGTTAACTGCAAACTCCCAATTTACTGTAACCAAGCCAAGAACGTGTACCTGAGCTCTCGCATCCTCATGAATGTTGCATCCCTTGTCTCTCACTCTGTTCCCCCTTCCCTGTCTCCCCTCCCCCCATCTTTTGATTGTAAGTTCTTGAGCAGGGACCGTGTCTATCTTATTTTTTGTAAAGCACCAGGTACATTGCTGGCACTATATAAATGCTAATAATATCTATCTATCTATCTATCTATCTATCTATCTATCTATCTATCTATCTATCTATCTATCTAGAGAGAGAGACAGATATATAACTAGACAGATATTGTGCAACTTTACAGGAGAAACAACCAGAGACTCTACTACCTCCTATCAACTCTTGCTTAGTTATCGTGGTAATGGGTGTCTTGGGAATGTCAAAGATAGAGTTAATTTATTTCATGGAGGAGAAATAAGTCGGAAGCCAGGATTTGTAGACTGTACTCCACTATTGCCATGCCATCTGAAACTTAACCCACCCGGCCGAACCCAGCCCTCACACACATGTCCATGCATACGCACTCACATACACACACAGAGATTATTTTCCTGAAAATCCTTACAGAGAGTATAACCGGTGACATGCAACACTTTGAGGAAAAGCAAACAAGCACTGGATTCCCTCAAGAACTGAAAATATACCAAACTACTAATGTTATAGTATCACTATATTTTCAGTAACTACAGTAAAATGTCATCTAGGGCTGATACTCGTTCGCAGCATTTTCTGATGAGAACTGCGTTCCTTGGTTCATTCTGGGAAACAAGAATGGAACAAGAAACGGGCCCGATTCTCGTAAAAAGATGTGAGAAAACATCGAGAAAAATTAAAAAGTACTTGTTGTGGGGCTGCTGGCCTTGGGTCCAGTGACTACTTGCTGCTCCCTGTCTCCCCCTGCATTGTGCAGAGAGCTTAGCTTGCTCTCTGCATCCTCAGCCACACTGCAGAGCTTAGCTGGGACTCAATAATAAATTATCTGAGTGGGGAAGGGGAGCAGGGAAGCCTATTCCCAGCTGTGTGCAACACTCTAATCAGTCCCCGTTTCCAGGGGGACCAATATCAGGGCAGCACACAGGGCACCCCTACTGTGTCACTGCCCCTGTCCCCTCCAGTATCGGGCCCACCCACTTACACTCGGATCTCAGTCCAACTACTTCCCACCACCTGATAAGACTAGCTAACACTCCACCCACCCACCCCCGTGTGATTGTTCCTCCTTCTGGTGTCACACTGGTGCTTGCAATTATGGAACAAAAAGCCAATTTTTGAAAAAGAGTTGGGACACCTGGGATAGGGGCTAGAATAAGGGCCTGTCCCTTTAAAAGGGGGATGCATGGTCACCCTGCCAATATTTGTTGGGTTTAAAGTTCCATCCTGGAATACTCATACACCTCTATGGGAATGCTGTTATGTGCCACAGATGGGTTACATTAGAATCCTGTGAACATTCCTGCCATTTCTAAATGGGACATGCCTATTACACACAGAGCCTCTTAAGTGAACACAGGATGGTAAACGCACCAGACAAATAATGCAAGTCTCTGCCATAAAGAGACTCTTCCTCAGGAGGCGCGCTTGACCCCGAGCATCATCCGGAGGTGGTGTAAAACATTTCTATTTAGAAGAGCATTTGGCGGACAGGGATGAGGGTTGGTTGGGTTATTGGCTAGGGTTGTGGGGAGCGTGGGAATTTTGAGGGGAGGGAGGGAAGTGTTTTATTGTGTGGAATTTTTTTTGTTTTATTATTTGTAAGCTGCACTGAGTTCTTGTGGGAAGGGAGGCGTATACATTTGAAAAATAAATAAATATCTTAGAGTTAAAGGCGTAAGGTCACAACCACCCTAATCAACACATGGAAGAAGAAAGCATAGTCTTCTTTAGGGTGCAGCTTGCCCCCATGCAGATGTCAAACCACAAGGCCTATGTAAAACTGAAGTCCCACGTAAAGCTTCAGGGTTCTAATTCCATCCGTAGGACCAATTTTAAAATCTAGGTGCTCCAGTAACTAAATTTGCAAAATTCTTCATGGTAAATGTGGGGCTTCAAAACTGCTGTCAAAAATTGTTTCCTGTTTTTACACAGACTTAATATCTGCCTAAGTGGTGTTTTCTTCTTGTAGATAAAAATCAACCAATACGATCCTATACACAATATTTTGTGTCTGGACTTTCAGTCAGGAAAACAATGTGATTCCATAAAAGACATAAATAGATGTTGGACTGGGTGACCAGTGCCACCCTATCCAGGGAAGCAGCTTTCTAGGGATTAGCACAGTGGGATCTGTGCAACTCTGGGCCCAGTATCCTTGGAAACTCTGAGTCCCATGAACTCTTCGATACCACTCTCAGAACTCTGGACTGGGGAATATCCCTGAGACTTCTGCTCCCCAGGGAACAAGGAGATGGGAGCACAAAAAACTGTATCGCCTGTGGTAGCCAAAGAGCTAAGGAAGACAAAGAGAGACAAATGGTATCGATGGCTTAGTCAACAAGGGGGGAAAGAGCTGTTTTCCTAACAAGATCTCTCTTTTACTTGACTTTAAAAAACCCCAAAACAACAACCTACACTTGAAGCTCTGTATTTCATTTATTTATTCAAATGTATACCCTGCCCTCCCCATTAAGGTTCAGGGCAGCTTACAACATCTAAAAAAGATCCCCTTAAAAACTTCACCCCAACCCTCTAGGGTCTGTCTCCCCCAAACCCAATCCCAACCTTGTCCATGCCTGACAAGTATTTGGCTAAACAGAAAGGTCTTGCATCACTTCCAGAAAATGACCAGGTTGAGAAAAATCTTCAAGGACAGGGAGTTACATAACTGTGGGGCAGTCAACGAGAATGCCTCTCTGCGTAGTGCGTACCCTTGTTGTGGAAACTTAGTGGGCAGATGATACACACGAGGGCACTCCCAGCTGGCCCCAGAGTCCGAGACAGGGCATGAGGGATATTTAGGGTAAGCGTTGGAATTTTATTAGAGTTTACTGTTTCTGCAAACACCAAGGCCACTTTTACACGGACGGCACCCACCCACGAACACCCAGAAACACCCATTGGATGGGTGGGAGAGCGTCCATGTAAATGTCCACAAGTGGGTGGGGGCGCATGCCCAACCCAACCGTCAACACCCACAGAGCAGCCGCGAGGGAGCTGGAGCCCTCCGTGGGTGGGGATGGGTGTTCAACACCCAAGCGTCTGTGTAAAAGCAAAAACACCCACACCCACGTGGACCAGACTGGCGGAGCCCCACTGCGCCAGCACCATGGGGCACACACGTGCCGCCACACAGACACGCCCACGGGGGGGAAGCCAGATGTCCAGCCGATAGCCTGTAAAGGAGGGCGGAACCACGACACATGTGTGCAGGCTCCCATGATGGCGACCAGGAAGGCCAATGAGAAGGCCAAGGGAGCCAACATCGCCCCATGCGTGGGAAGGAGCCAGGTGAGCATGGGGACCCAGGAGTGCCCGGGGAGGGGTAAGAGCCCTGGCAAGGCGGTGCGGGGGGGCGTCCCAGGGGGGGGTCCAAGGCTGCCGGTAGGGGAGGCCCAGACAGGAGGTACAAGGGGGGTGCCCTGGCGGGGAGGAAGCACCAGGCTGTAACACAGGGCGCGTGTCCCGGCAGAGGGGCCACACCGATGGCCCCCCGGTCGAGGACCCCCAGCCCAGCACATCCCAGGGGCACGACCTGAGGAGCAGCAGCAAGAGTGAGGTGAGGGCGAGGGAACCCTCTCCCCCTAGGGATGGGAGGGCTGCGCCCCAGGCCTGGCACCGTGGGCCAGGGAACACAGGGCAGGGGGCAGCTGCATAACCCGTCCCCCGTCCCTGCAGGACAGCTCCCAGACAACAGAGCACCGCACCACTGGGATGACGGCCGAGGAGGACCCCCTCAGACAGCAAGGGGGAATCCCAGGGGGGAAAGGCCCCTCGGGGGGATGGAGGGGGGCAGCAGGACCCAGAGTAACCCCTAATGCACTACCCTCAACAGGACATGACCATCACCACAGCTACCACATCCACAGGGCAGGCCCCATGCCGCCAAGCCGGTCAGCCCCCCACACGTGGGTCCCAAAAGGGGGAGCCCTGGTCAAGGCAGAAGATCAGGGACTTTATACATGTGTGGGGGTCCAGAAGGGTCCAGTACGACTTGGTGCACAGCTACAAGACGAGACAGGTCTATGAAGCCATCGCCCAGGAGATGCAGCGGCAGGGGTACAACAGGGATGTCACCCAGTGCATGCAGCAGGCAAAGGACTTGAGGTCCAGATATAAACATATCAAGACAACAATCTCAAGTCCGGCCAGGCCATGCGCACATCTGAGTTCCAGGAAGAGCCGGGCAAGTTCCTCTGCATGGACGGGGATGTCGTGGCCTCACACACACACGGCAGTGCCTTCACCAGGGGCAGGTGCAGACCACCATGTAACCCCCCCCTGACAGACCCCACAGAGCAGGGGAGGGAGGTGCCCCTGGCAAGGCCAGTCAGGAAGTGGGAGGGGACAGCCCCGTCCCACAGGGAGAGGAGGTGCCCCGGGTATCCAAGCGCTGGAGCACCACAATCAGCGCACGCCCCCAACACCCACAGGCTTACCAGCCACAGGGACAGGGGGTGCATGCAGAGTGAGTGGAGACCCGGGACAGCCCCCAGGAAGCGGAGGAACAAGATCCAGGTATGATCACCCCAGCGGAGCAGGGGGGATGGCCCAGATGGAGGCCCAGCGGCCGGGGCCTGGCAAAAACTAAAGACCCCACTTCCCATTGCAGCACAAGGCAGCCTGGAGGTGCATGAGTTGGAGGTTCCGGAGTAAGATGATGATGCAGGCCCGGCAGCTCCACCACCACCAGGTGGGCGACCTGCCATGGCGGGGCACACCGGCCAAGAGGCATCAGGGGGGCTGGGTGTGGAGGGGGACAGAGGTACCGGGGGGGCGGGAGCCTGCAAGCACATCCAGCCATGCCCAACAGGAGTGGGGGGGCAGGTGAGAGGGGCTGTTGGGCCCTCAGCGGCCCCCAAAGCACACCTGACAGTCTCGGGTCCCACCC
>QEPC01007481.1:1763546-1774021 GCA_003113815.1 Sphenodon punctatus
CACCCCCCAAGACTGTTTCCCCCCCGTATCCCCCCAAGGCACCCCGCACCCCCCCCAAGGCTGTTTCCCACCCCGCACCCCCTCCAGGCTGGTTCCCAGTGGGAAACAGCCTGTGTGTGTGTGTGCGGGGTGGGAAACAGCCTTCCAGGGGGGTGCCGGAGGAGGATAGGATTAGGAAGGAATCTTATTCTTACCTGGTGCTGGGAGCGGAAGCGGCAGCCATGTTCTTCTTAGAGCATGTGAGACAGGGACCAGCGTGCATGCGCGCTGCTCCCTGTCTCAGACCCCCGGCCCAAGGCATCTCGCCAGGGCGCTTTCAACAAGCGCCCTGGTGAGAGCTTTCCTTGCACCCATTGAGCGCAATGGAAGCCCTAGCTCCTCCCTCCACAGCACGTCCTATACGTGCTGTGTAGAGTGGAGCTCAGCCAGGCTGAGCGCTCAGCCGCCCAAACGGCGTTTTCCATTGGAAAATGCAGTTGGGCTTAGCATTTTTGAGCCTTCTGGGACCCACTTCTCTGGAGTGGATTCCAGAAGTCAACTAACAGCGCCGCAGCAGCCTCTGCCTTGCCTTTGCTTCAGAGCAGAGGCTGCTGCAGGGCTGCTGTCAGTTTCAGTGAAACTGACAACAGCGCTGCAGAAGCCTCCGCTCTGAAACAAAGGCAAGGCAGAGGCTGCTGCGGCGCTGTGGGAAGCAGCGGCGACGGTGAGTTGTTGTGTTTTTTTTTAACGAGCGGCGGCCGCGGCGCCTGGCGGGGAGCTTGGGGGGTCAGCGCCCCAAACGCCTTGGGAGGCAAGCTGTGCCTGCTATATCACATGACCCAGCTGCCCAGGGAGGGGTACGGCTACCCAAGGCATGGTAGCCTTCCTGCCTGCTGTATATTTTAATAATTGTATGCATAATTAAGTATTAATGCAATTAATGATTTAATAATTCATCATTAATTATTAATTGATAATAGTTTTATTAATAACTATTATTTGAGTACATCTGCGGTATATTTTAATAGTTTTTATTGTATTTTCTGTATTTTGTATTATGTTTTTACCTTTGTTGTACGCCACCCCGAGCTGCCATTGGGCAAGCAGAGGTGGGTTATAAACGTTGATTAAATTAAACTAAGCCTGCCTGTCTTGTATGGCTGCACCCCAAGACTTGTAAGCAAACATTTCACAAGAGGCTTGTGATTGAGACAAACAACAAATATATGGCAAATTCTTTTTTTTAGATTTTAGGATTATAAATTGACCAGTCAATTTAATTTTTCAATATTAACCTCTATTCCAGCCTTAGGAAAGCTCTCATTAGAAAAAGAAAACATGACCCAAACTCTTTTTCTATTTAATGGCATTGATTTAAACTGTCTAATCATAGCTACATGGGTTTTTTGGAAAGCTCTCTGAATAATACCACCATTGCCAATAGGTAAGGCTAAGAATTTGTCATGGTCGTTACTTTTCCCTTCCTCCGTGACTTTTGAGATCTTCCCACGACTTCCGTGATTTCCCCAAGTTTTTTGAGATTTCCCCCAAACTGAAGAGATGAGCTGGTAAGAAGCTGGTGAGAAGAGCACACTCAATGGTGCTAAGAAGATCCACGGTGTCTCCCTGGAGCTCCAAACCCCTCCCTGGCTGTGGAGACACGGTGGCATGGCAAGAAACCGGTGAGAATAGCACGCTGGGTGCCACTGGGTAAAGCCACGGCCTCTCCCTGGCGCTCCAAACCCCTCCTCAGTGTTGTTTTTTGTGGAGGGCGGAGCTTTGGGCGTGGCCAAGTGGCGGCGCGGCCAGGTGTGGTGGCGGGATCACAGGCAGAGAACGTTACCGTTGTCAGAGCTTCAAGAGGCGCCCAGGAGGAGACGGCAGCATTTAGTCTGCTTTTATCCCCTGCTTGGGCTTACAATCTACGCCTGGGGCTTTCAAAGGGCTTTACAATCCCTGGGTTTACAATCTAAGGGGTGGGGAGTATTTTCCTCCTTCTTCTATTCTGTGCTGGGTGGGTTACAATCTAATCCATGGGTTTACAATCTGGGTGTGTGTGTGTGTGTGTTACAAAATACAATATTGAATAAAAGTTTTTTAAAAAGGTACCCATGAGTTTTGCGTGATTTTTCTCATTCCTGCCATGGCCAACTCATGACTTTTAAAGAAAATTTCCATGACCAATTCGTAGCCCTACCAATAGATGTCACCACAACAAACAACAAATCATTACATATAAATCAGCACATTTAAAATGAGGAGGGTCCAGATCATGGATCTGTCCTCTATGCTTGGGTGTTTTCAAATTAAATGCTACCCCGCATGGCCCCCCCAGAAATCATGGAGCCGACCACCCATCTGAAGGTGGAGTGGCCGGATGTGCATTCCCGTGAGTCATGGAACACCCAACTCATGGCCACGCAGGTACAATGCCAGGAAATCTGGAGTGCTCCGTGTGGGGCCAGCCAAATGTATGGTGGCTGCTTCTGTGTCCAGGGTAGTTACCCATTTGAAGTGCTCCCCACTCACTCCACTTGTGCGGGTGTTCTGCAGCAGTGTCACTTGGTGACTATGGAACACATACAGACACACACACACACACACATACACACACACACTGCCTTGTTCATTTAAAAAACACCCCTTGTGTGTATGACTTCATGTCTGCTCTCTTACTCTGAGCTCAGTTTTTCAGTACTTGGGGAACTATAGGAACTGGATCCAGAGGCCAGATCCAGGAACTGGAAAGGGGCCACATAAAAACAGCATTTGGCCCCTGGGCCTGAGGCTCCCCACCCCTGCCTTACTGCTTGGGCTAAAGTAACAACTCTCTTAGTTGGCAGCTGCAGTAGACTTTTAACTTCTTATATGTTCCCTTCCAACTATTGGGAGGCAGCTGCTCTAGAACCATGAGTGGGTATTTTCAGACGTTATGGGGCCGCTTGCCCCATACTGAAAACAACCCTTTCATTCCCCGCCGGGGTCACCCCGTCATGCCATATCAGACGTGCTGGGGGGATCCCGGCGGGGAATCTGGGAGAGGGCGGGGCCGCGCGGTGCAACGTGCGGCCGCACAGCCCCGCCCCCTCCACGCACCCCGCCGCCCGCCCTCTAGGGAGACGGGTGGGCAGCAGGGCCACTGCGGCCGCCGCGTCGGGCGGGATCCCGGGCCGCGGCAACCGGCCAGACGTTACTTTTTTTTGGTCCCCGCTGCGGATCTTTTTGACCACGCTTCCCAGGACATTCCCCCGGATAGCCCGGGAAACATGGTTCAAATTGACCCCATGTGGGTATTGACCGTGGCGAACATCTGGCGGCCGCCAAACAGACGTTCGAGCCACAGTGACCACAGGTGGGTATTCACCGTGGTTCACTGTGATCTTGTAACGTCTGAAAATATCCTTACACTTACATCAGTGCAAATAAAATCAATGTTTTGTTAGATTAATTCTATCATTTGCCAAGGTAATTTTTTCAACTATATTTCATATACATTTCATTCATTCTATAGTGATGGCAGCCATATACATGCCTACAGAAATAGAGATATTCGGGGGGGGGGGGGATCATTTTAAAAACATAGTTCAAATAAACACCCACTTACTTGATTTCAGGAGGGCCTCTGATAGCCGCTGTAGTAGTAGTAGTAATTTATTGATTTGTTTGGCCATAGGCTGTAACAAAAAAGTAAACAAATACAATAATAAATTGCATGTCAACACAGGACTTGGAGCAAAAACAAGGATAAAACACAGAAAATAAAAAAATTGAAATGTATAACATTACATTATATTGCCTACCCTTCCCGGGGTTTATGGCAGCGACATTTGGCCCCTGCTTTAGTTTGGAAGTGTCCTCTTTTGCAATATATTGCCTAACCCTTCCCGGGGTTTATGGCAGCAGCATTTGGCCCCTGAATTAACTTCATATGGACCGTATACTGTAGTCGGCCAGTTACAGCCAGATTACAAAGAACAAGCCCGTGTTAGCCATGATGTCAGTCTGAATGGAGGAGCATATTCAAATCATATTTTGAGAGCGAAAATCCCATAAAGATACCCTAGCTTGCTAGATGCTCAAAAATAAATACATATCAACTTTGGCTATCTCCAGGCTCTGCCTGCCTTATTCTGGTTCATTGAGCCTTTTTCTTTCTTAATTCTGCTTGCCATGCAAAATATGCTATAGACCTGGTAACAGCCAGATTTGTGTTAGCCAATAAATATGACAGTTTCCAATTAATATCCCAGTGCTCTTTCCCCGACAGTAAAGGTGTAACATATTTGCTCCTCAATGAATCGTTGCGCGGACAGTCAAAAATATAATGCACAATATCTTCGATCTTATTTTGCAAGCAACTACAAAAATGCAATTTGTGCGGAATGCCGGAGAATCTCCCTTCTATCACAGCGGAGGGGAAAAGCTGCAATCTCAGTATAGTGAGAGTAGCTTTGGCGGCCAGATTATCCACATGGGATAAATAACCTTCGAAGCAGAAATTGCTTTTGAACTCCAGGTATCTAGGAGCTATTTTGCATGCCTTAACCAGAGACAGCCCGTCTTGAGTAAAAACGGATTAGCAAGGATTGCACCTTAATTTTGATTTGGGAGCTGGACTTAAGCTCCTCCAATGCCAGGCCACAAGCACTTATCAGCCCCTCCGTTTTTTGGGCCCATGAATTCCTCCTTTTAAGGCCATCCTGTTCCCTATAACACATTTTAGTCAATCTTACGTCATCCATGCTCTGTAACCAGGACCAGTATCTAAAAGTAGCTGACCTGATTTTAAATTCCACTGGGAGCAGACCCAGTTCTGCTCTTACCAAACTCGAAAGTACAGAATGCGGTACCCCCGATAGCAGCTGTAATATTGGGCCTTTTTACATGGATGGAGGTGGATGGGGGGGAATGGGTGTATTGCCGCGGTGGGTGGAGGTGGATGTGTGTCTGTTTACACGGACACACACCCACTTCCATCCATGGAGCCTCCTCCGGTTTTCCGGAGGGCTCTGTAGGTGGAGGTGGGTGGAGATGGGTGTCCGATGGGTGGAGGTAGGTGTTGTGCATGCACCCCCACCCATCCCGTTTGGTGTTCACATGCGGACACCCATCCCCACCTCACCATCGGCAGTAGACACAGACACAGACACACACCTTCCTGAACACTGAGCAGGGGGAGGATGCGTCCGTGTAAAAACAGCCATTGTGAGCCATCACGAAAGAGCAGGAGCCAGTTGGAAACACTTCAGAAGAGCTAAAATGAAGATTAAAAACTCATGTTTAAAATTCACCGTAAACAGCATTTATAAATGGCACAATTTTCCATGCATGCCTGTATTAAGCCTCATGGTGCTTTGGAGAAGTATGCAGCCAGTCTTACTATTCCCATACTTCTGATGGGCAAATTAAAGTATGCAGAAATTAAGAAGACAAAGGTAATCTTCCATCTTGAAACGTGAGGTTCTGGATTTCAGGGATCCAGTGCTGCCAGACAGAGGGAAATTATTACCCTTGGTATAAGAAAATTTTATAGGAAATTGGAAATTTCTAAAAAAATCAAATGAATTTCAGGGATATTTTGGAAGATCAGAGCAGGGGTCTTAAGAGACCTCAGCATTTCCGTCATAGCTGACTGTCCTGCATGGCTGCTTCCCCTCACAGCCCCAGGGAGAGTGTGCCCCTGTAGGGACGAGCCATAGGTTTCCTATTGCCTGCTAGCCAGCCAAGAGAACGGGGAATGGCTCGGCTCGGCTGCTTGGCTCATGCGGAGTCCTGAAGTCAGACCATGATAGAATAGAAGGGTTCCATCCAGATGGGCATGTAAATTGGGGACTGCTTGCTGATGGTTTTTGAGCCTGGGGTGGGGGGGGAGGAAGGCCCTTTCCCAATGCTGAATGCATGGGTAATTTCAGACATGACAGGCCCGGAGGCCCGCCACGCTGAACACAGACCAGGATCCATTGTGTATCCCAGTCAGGAATCAAGCCGGCCATCCTTTAGTTGTGCCGACCTGATTCTGGAGGGGGATCGGGGAGGGGGCGGGGCTACGTGGGGACGGGGCGGGGCTGCACAGCACAACGTGCAGCCGCACAGCCCCCCCTCCCCATGCTCCCCCTGGCCGCCCACCCTCCAGGAGACGGGCAGACACAGCGGCCTCTCCGGCCGCTGCACCCAATCCCGTCCCAAGGTCGGGACCACGATCCGGGCCAGCTGAAGGCAACAGACATTACTTTCGGCTGATCCTGGATCATGGCCACCGTGATCACAGCTGGGGCCCAATCCTACCACGATTCTGGACCTCCGGGCGGACGGAGGTTCAGAATCGTGGTCATTTTGATTNTTGTTTGGCCATAGGCTGTAACAAAAAAGTAAACAAATACAATAATAAATTGCATGTCAACACAGGACTTGGAGCAAAAACAAGGATAAAACACAGAAAATAAAAAAATTGAAATGTATAACATTACATTATATTGCCTACCCTTCCCGGGGTTTATGGCAGCGACATTTGGCCCCTGCTTTAGTTTGGAAGTGTCCTCTTTTGCAATATATTGCCTAACCCTTCCCGGGGTTTATGGCAGCAGCATTTGGCCCCTGAATTAACTTCATATGGACCGTATACTGTAGTCGGCCAGTTACAGCCAGATTACAAAGAACAAGCCCGTGTTAGCCATGATGTCAGTCTGAATGGAGGAGCATATTCAAATCATATTTTGAGAGCGAAAATCCCATAAAGATACCCTAGCTTGCTAGATGCTCAAAAATAAATACATATCAACTTTGGCTATCTCCAGGCTCTGCCTGCCTTATTCTGGTTCATTGAGCCTTTTTCTTTCTTAATTCTGCTTGCCATGCAAAATATGCTATAGACCTGGTAACAGCCAGATTTGTGTTAGCCAATAAATATGACAGTTTCCAATTAATATCCCAGTGCTCTTTCCCAGACAGTAAAGGTGTAACATATTTGCTCCTCAATGAATCGTTGCGCGGACAGTCAAAAATATAATGCACAATATCTTCGATCTTATTTTGCAAGCAACTACAAAAATGCAATTTGTGCGGAATGCCGGAGAATCTCCCTTCTATCACAGCGGAGGGGAAAAGCTGCAATCTCAGTATAGTGAGAGTAGCTTTGGCGGCCAGATTATCCACATGGGATAAATAACCTTCGAAGCAGAAATTGCTTTTGAACTCCAGGAATCTAGGAGCTATTTTGCATGCCTTAACCAGAGACAGCCCGTCTTGAGTAAAAACGGATTAGCAAGGATTGCACCTTAATTTTGATTTGGGAGCTGGACTTAAGCTCCTCCAATGCCAGGCCACAAGCACTTATCAGCCCCTCCGTTTTTTGGGCCCATGAATTCCTCCTTTTAAGGCCATCCTGTTCCCTATAACACATTTTAGTCAATCTTACGTCATCCATGCTCTGTAACCAGGACCAGTATCTAAAAGTAGCTGACCTGATTTTAAATTCCACTGGGAGCAGACCCAGTTCTGCTCTTACCAAACTTGAAAGTACAGAATGCGGTACCCCCGATAGCAGCTGTAATATTGGGCCTTTTTACATGGATGGAGGTGGATGGGGGGGAATGGGTGTATTGCCGCGGTGGGTGGAGGTGGATGTGTGTCTGTTTACACGGACACACACCCACTTCCATCCATGGAGCCTCCTCCGGTTTTCCGGAGGGCTCTGTAGGTGGAGGTGGGTGGAGATGGGTGTCCGATGGGTGGAGGTAGGTGTTGTGCATGCACCCCCACCCATCCTGTTTGGTGTTCACATGCGGACACCCATCCCCACCTCACCATCGGCAGTAGACACAGACACAGACACACACCTTCCTGAACACTGAGCAGGGGGAGGATGCGTCCGTGTAAAAACAGCCATTGTGAGCCATCACGAAAGAGCAGGAGCCAGTTGGAAACACTTCAGAAGAGCTAAAATGAAGATTAAAAACTCATGTTTAAAATTCACCGTAAACAGCATTTATAAATGGCACAATTTTCCATGCATGCCTGTATTAAGCCTCATGGTGCTTTGGAGAAGTATGCAGCCAGTCTTACTATTCCCATACTTCTGATGGGCAAATTAAAGTATGCAGAAATTAAGAAGACAAAGGTAATCTTCCATCTTGAAACGTGAGGTTCTGGATTTCAGGGATCCAGTGCTGCCAGACAGAGGGAAATTATTACCCTTGGTATAAGAAAATTTTATAGGAAATTGGAAATTTCTAAAAAAATCAAATGAATTTCAGGGATATTTTGGAAGATCAGAGCAGGGGTCTTAAGAGACCTCAGCATTTCCGTCATAGCTGACTGTCCTGCATGGCTGCTTCCCCTCACAGCCCCAGGGAGAGTGTGCCCCTGTAGGGACGAGCCATAGGTTTCCTATTGCCTGCTAGCCAGCCAAGAGAACGGGGAATGGCTCGGCTCGGCTGCTTGGCTCATGCGGAGTCCTGAAGTCAGACCATGATAGAATAGAAGGGTTCCATCCAGATGGGCATGTAAATTGGGGACTGCTTGCTGATGGTTTTTGAGCCTGGGGTGGGGGGGGAGGAAGGCCCTTTCCCAATGCTGAATGCATGGGTAATTTCAGACATGACAGGCCCGGAGGCCCGCCACGCTGAACACAGACCAGGATCCATTGTGTATCCCAGTCAGGAATCAAGCCGGCCATCCTTTAGTTGTGCCGACCTGATTCTGGAGGGGGATCGGGGAGGGGGCGGGGCTACGTGGGGACGGGGCGGGGCTGCACAGCACAACGTGCAGCCGCACAGCCCCCCCTCCCCATGCTCCCCCTGGCCGCCCACCCTCCAGGAGACGGGCAGACACAGCGGCCTCTCCGGCCGCTGCACCCAATCCCGTCCCAAGGTCGGGACCACGATCCGGGCCAGCTGAAGGCAACAGACATTACTTTCGGCTGATCCTGGATCATGGCCACCGTGATCACAGCTGGGGCCCAATCCTACCACGATTCTGGACCTCCGGGCGGACGGAGGTTCAGAATCGTGGTCATTTTGATTGCTGCCGGAGGTTCACTGGGGTGAACATCTGGTGGAACGCACAACAGATGTTACGGGACAAATGGCCACCACAGGGGATTCACTGCGGTTGACCGTGGTCTCGTAACATCTGAAATTACCCCATGTCTCCTTACCTTTTGAATGGCCAAAGGGGGATAAGCCCTGCCCACTCAGCCAACAAGCTGCACTGCTCAGTGATTAATGTCCTCCTTGTCGTGCACATGCGCGCACACCCCTCCCAACATTCCAAGTGCCTAAGGAGAGACAACAGCTCTCCTGCTTCTCATTCCACTTCATTGCTGCTCCTTCCATCATCACCCCATTGTCCCCTCAAGTGCTTTTCCTGGCCGGTAGACAGGAAAGAGCTGCCAATAATAGTCTTATTGTCTCTCTCTCCTGAAAGAGAGATTTTGTTTGATCCCCTGAAACAGGGACAGTGGGATTCAACACCCAAAGAGAGACTGTTGTCAGGTATGTGAATGTATGTGCAACTTGCTCCGGAGCAAAGCCTTTACACATGTGTTTGCCCTCCCTCCATCTATAAATGGGAGCAATCCCCACCCCCCATACATTTATTTATTTATTTATTATTAAAATTTATATGCCACTCCCTCCTGCTATAAGCATCTAAATGCGTTGTCTCTGAGCAAACTGCTGGCAGGGGAAGATGAAGCCTGGATTCTGACAGGCTCTGGCTGCTGTATTATGTATACATACCGTTTAAATAATCATCGGTTAAGTATTAGACCCTCTCTCTCCATTCTTAGTAAGAACAAAAAAGCTAAAGCATGTGAACAAGTATTTTTAGAAACAGGACCCAGGAGAGAACAAATAATTTCATAGGATTTTAACCGGTGTGAGAAAGGTAGCTACACAACTGTAAGGTTTAACCTAGACAATATAAAACACATTCCAAACCCAAGCCTCAGTCTGGTGGTCTAGGCTTCTTTGTCAAGGAGTGCCATCCTGACTCTATTGATGTCAATGGCTAAATCCCCATTGACTTCAATGGGATCAGGATTGCACCCGAGAAGTTTTGTCCAAGGCCGGTCTTAGAAATTGCAGGGCCCAGGGTGAAGACAAAGGCCCTTTTCGAACGGGCCGTGGTGGGCGGGTGGATGGGTGTGCGTCTGCGGTGGGTGGAGGTGGGGGTGCGGCCGTTCCCATGGGCGCACCGCCGCACACCCATCTCCACACACGGAGCAACCGGCATTGGAGCCAGTTGCTCTGTGTGTAGGTGATAGATGGACACCCACCCACTTCCCACGGTGTTCCCATGGGTGGCCACCCATCCCACACCCACTGTGGGCGGCATTCACACAGGCGCCCCCCACTCACCGCACACGTGTGCTGTGGGGGGAAGGCACGCATGTGAAAAGTAGTTCTTTATTTTATTTATTTATTTTTTATTATTTTATTTTAATTTTATAATTAAAATAATAAAATAAAATGGACAAAATGTGAGCCCCGCCCCCC
>QEPC01007481.1:1774803-1789036 GCA_003113815.1 Sphenodon punctatus
GGGGGATCGGGGAGGGGGCGGGGCTACGTGGGGACGGGGCGGGGCTGCACAGCACAACGTGCAGCCGCACAGCCCCCCCTCCCCATGCTCCCCCTGGCCGCCCACCCTCCAGGAGACGGGCAGACACAGCGGCCTCTCCGGCCGCTGCACCCAATCCCGTCCCAAGGTCGGGACCACGATCCGGGCCAGCTGAAGGCAACAGACATTACTTTCGGCTGATCCTGGATCATGGCCACCGTGATCACAGCTGGGGCCCAATCCTACCACGATTCTGGACCTCCGGGCGGACGGAGGTTCAGAATCGTGGTCATTTTGATTGCTGCCGGAGGTTCACTGGGGTGAACATCTGGTGGAACGCACAACAGATGTTACGGGACAAATGGCCACCACAGGGGATTCACTGCGGTTGACCGTGGTCTCGTAACATCTGAAATTACCCCATGTCTCCTTACCTTTTGAATGGCCAAAGGGGGATAAGCCCTGCCCACTCAGCCAACAAGCTGCACTGCTCAGTGATTAATGTCCTCCTTGTCGTGCACATGCGCGCACACCCCTCCCAACATTCCAAGTGCCTAAGGAGAGACAACAGCTCTCCTGCTTCTCATTCCACTTCATTGCTGCTCCTTCCATCATCACCCCATTGTCCCCTCAAGTGCTTTTCCTGGCCGGTAGACAGGAAAGAGCTGCCAATAATAGTCTTATTGTCTCTCTCTCCTGAAAGAGAGATTTTGTTTGATCCCCTGAAACAGGGACAGTGGGATTCAACACCCAAAGAGAGACTGTTGTCAGGTATGTGAATGTATGTGCAACTTGCTCCGGAGCAAAGCCTTTACACATGTGTTTGCCCTCCCTCCATCTATAAATGGGAGCAATCCCCACCCCCCATACATTTATTTATTTATTTATTATTAAAATTTATATGCCACTCCCTCCTGCTATAAGCATCTAAATGCGTTGTCTCTGAGCAAACTGCTGGCAGGGGAAGATGAAGCCTGGATTCTGACAGGCTCTGGCTGCTGTATTATGTATACATACCGTTTAAATAATCATCGGTTAAGTATTAGACCCTCTCTCTCCATTCTTAGTAAGAACAAAAAAGCTAAAGCATGTGAACAAGTATTTTTAGAAACAGGACCCAGGAGAGAACAAATAATTTCATAGGATTTTAACCGGTGTGAGAAAGGTAGCTACACAACTGTAAGGTTTAACCTAGACAATATAAAACACATTCCAAACCCAAGCCTCAGTCTGGTGGTCTAGGCTTCTTTGTCAAGGAGTGCCATCCTGACTCTATTGATGTCAATGGCTAAATCCCCATTGACTTCAATGGGATCAGGATTGCACCCGAGAAGTTTTGTCCAAGGCCGGTCTTAGAAATTGCAGGGCCCAGGGTGAAGACAAAGGCCCTTTTCGAACGGGCCGTGGTGGGCGGGTGGATGGGTGTGCGTCTGCGGTGGGTGGAGGTGGGGGTGCGGCCGTTCCCATGGGCGCACCGCCGCACACCCATCTCCACACACGGAGCAACCGGCATTGGAGCCAGTTGCTCTGTGTGTAGGTGATAGATGGACACCCACCCACTTCCCACGGTGTTCCCATGGGTGGCCACCCATCCCACACCCACTGTGGGCGGCATTCACACAGGCGCCCCCCACTCACCGCACACGTGTGCTGTGGGGGGAAGGCACGCATGTGAAAAGTAGTTCTTTATTTTATTTATTTATTTTTTATTATTTTATTTTAATTTTATAATTAAAATAATAAAATAAAATGGACAAAATGTGAGCCCCGCCCCCCTGGTGTGTGTGTGCGGGGGGAGGGGCTGGTGTCACACGGGGGGATCGTATCCAGTGTGGGGTGGCCCTGGCATAGATCCCCCTCCTCTCTGCAGCTTCAAGGGTTGAGGCCCGTTCCAGCAGGGCAGCACAAAGCATGCACATTGCACAGCACACCTGGCTTTGCACATAGAGCACTAGAGGGGGGGCCATGCAAGGACCCAAGGGGAGTGAATCCAGTGTGGGGCCCCTACTGCCGTGGGGCAGCCGCCCCTATCCGCCTCACAGTAAGGCCGGCCCTGGTTTTGTCTACACAAGGCTCAGTCCTCTTAAGGGGAAAGAGGCTGAATTTTCATGTGTCAAAAAGGCCATTTTGTTCATGATAGTTAACATTTTCCCTTGGATGCTAGCAGCACTTTAAAGGAAAACCCTTGAAGCAAATCCACGCATCAGATATGCCTGTGTTTTATTTGGAAGATTTTCTTTATACACTTGCTTTGGTTTTATAAACACTCACAAAGGCTTAGATTTCTGTAAAGACTGGCCATTAAATAAGATGTCTTTAAGAGCTGGGCATGTCTTCAAACAGAGGAGAGAAAAAATATATAAATACGTAATTAAAAAATATTTTAAAAACATCAAAAATCAACAAAAAAAACCCACTATTGAGAGCAAGCTTTTAAAAATTGCTCTATTTATGTTATTAGTTTGGTGACCCAGTTGGGAAGAATAAACTGGGAACTTATTGAGCGTCTGAATTCATCAAAATCTTATGCAGAGAGTAAATGAGATGTAACTTTAAAAAGTGCTCTAAGAAGTGCATGAATATTTGCAATTGGAACTATATTAGTGACCACATACCTCCTTTTTGCTAAACTACTTCCTTATAGGGTGAAAGGTTAGACTAATCAGACATAAATTAACTACAGCTGGAGAAAAAGGCTTGCAAGAGAAAATGCTTAAAATAATTGCACGGCTTTTTCTAACTACACTCCTGCCATAGTTTCCTTCTTAAGAGGGCCAAACATCACTCACGCAAATGCAGCCGCCAAGACAATCAAAAGCATTAAAGAGGAAAGAGCAACTTGATTATTTTAAAAAACACAAACATTCAGGTGCGTGAGCACATTCTCGCTAGAGCTGGCTTTGGCTACCGAATAATCATCCCATAGGCAGCCTTTTCTCCCTTCTTCTCAATCGTTGCAATAAATCTAAAATGCTGTTTCTTGGGTGCAAATAAATGAGCATTCCTAAAGAAAACAATTTCTATGCCACCCACTTGGACAATGATATTGAGATGGTTTCATTTTACCATCCAGAATGGCAGTGGCAAGTTTTTGCCTGCATGGAAATGTAACGTTCGAGACGCTTACTGTTTTAATTTAAGCAGAGAGAAGCTGCCAACTGTTTTTGGCTTTCAAGCCAAAAAGAATTTACCTTACACATTTATTAAGTCATCACTGACTTAATTACAATCACTTTGTAAATACTGTGATAGAAGGAAGGGAGGCATCCAGCTGTAGGACTGCATTAGTATGGAACCCCCCTGGGTCAGATCTTCAATTAGTGTAAATCAGTAGAGTTTTGCTGGCATTGGTGAAGTGACATTGTATTTGAATTAACTGGAGATCTGGCTCATGTACAACTCCAATGCTAAGAATGTTTATCTTTATGCTTCCAATGATAGAGCATCATTGCTATGTGTTGGGGCAATGTTCTAATAAGAAATAAAGTAAAGAAAATACTGGTGTCTTACAGAGCTATGCTCATGCACAGCTCTCCAAGTGTTTTGCAGAGGAGTAAGTGCCATGATCGCAAAGACGTGGAAATTGAGGCAGGCAGTTCAGTCATTATAATCGCCATTTTAAAAACATCAGCCTGTCATATTTCCCCAGCCTCCACTTCTGAGTCACAAATTCTATTCTTGATTCAAGTTGTGTTTTGATTTTAAATTATTCTGTGGTCAAAAAGTGGTGGCATTTTTGGTTTTACATGCATTTTAGAGCGAACTGATTTTCGTTAGTCGAATTGACCCATCAACATTGGGTACCAATGAGTCCTTGCTTGTGACCCAATTCGGTACACCATGTCCCAGAATGTTTGGTTTCTGGTACAAATGTTTCAAATTCCATGTTAGTTTATCAGCTTCCAATGCCTCTTTTTAAAAAAATTTCATTCCTGGAAAGTTAACTTCCGATCCCGATTTTCTTAAATTTCCATCCTAATTTTGGGGTTTTTTCTGACCCGACATACCAATCAGTAATTAGAAAAATGAAAAATCAGTACCAGAAGTAACCGATTTTTCAGGTATCCAGGTAACCCGTCAAATGTCCGATGCAGTACCTGAAAACGTGGATAGTACCTGTTTCAGCTCCAGCAGAGTAAAATGACCAGGGCATTTTAAATGCAGTAGTTCTTTTTTTGTGGGGGAAAGTATCAAAATAAGGCTGAGCAAACTAATACAATTTAGTATGCTTGCAAAAAAATCAAAACAAAAAACCCCACGAATTTTGCAATGTTATCAGCAGTGCCACCAACTTGCATGATCTTAGGGGTCTCCTAAAACCTGAGAAAATAATGAGAAAATAATCATGAATTAATAGTTGTAAATCATGAGATAAATTCATGCTAATTGGACCTAAAAGGTGACTAGAGAAACAAGATCACTTTAATTAAGTGCTCCTGTTACTGAAGGTTTCAGATTCCACTCCAGTTTGGAGTAACAATCTATGGCCTTAATACATGGTTGGGTGGGTGTGGGGGGGTGTCCATTACGTTTTACCAGAGGGCTCTGTGGGTGGAGATGGGTGTGTGCCAAGAGCACACACGCACAAACAGCCACCGCCTGTGGTGTTTACATGGGCACACAACCGTCACACACCCATCCCCCCACCTACCACTGGCCATGTACACGGACTGCCCCCCCCACCGCACACCCACCTGAACACTGAGCGTGGGGGGAGGGGGGTTCATGTAAAAACGGCCTCTGTCTGCTCTCCCAACTATGGCCGGTTTTAAACAGACCACAGTGGGTGAGAACATGGGTGTGCGGCTGCGGTGGGTGTGCACCCGTTCCCATGGGCGCACACCCACCTCCACCCATGGAGCATCAGGCCTTGGAGCCCACTGCTCCATACGTTGGTGATGGGTGGAGGTAGGTGTAGCATGGGAGTGCGCGCACACCCCCATCCATCCCCTGCGACATTCACACGGGCGCCTCCACCCTTCTCCATGCAGCGAAACTGCGTGGAAATGGGTAGGTGTGTCTCGTGTGAAAAGGGCCTATATGATGCTAAAGGTTCGTTGGATTCATGGGTTTCTTATGGCATATTTCGCATCTTAAAGCTATGTCTTTTCAAAGGAAATTGCCAGACAAATGACCAGTTGTTTACACAAATGGCAGAATAGTGTCTATTGTAAACTAAAAATTAGGTTCCAGACATTTTCATAGCTGGTAAAAATCCTGATGGAATCTGGATTTACATTTTTGGGATTAAGAACCAGTTGGTTCATTATAAGCATCACAAATGCCTCCATTGTCCAATAATCAATCAGGGCATAACTTGGAGTTGGGGGACACAAAGGCAACATTATATTGCTCATCTCTATTAATAGTTATCCCCAAAAAGGGAAGAGTCATTTGAGCAGAGATATATTTGGAGGCTAGTAATGAACTGATTATTTTAGTTATCCACAAGAAGATGCTGTTGAAACATTTATATGGTTATTTGCATTTTCAATTTCACACACTGAAATGACTGATAGTAAATGTTATTAGAAGACTGCTTTTAGAAAAATCAAATGTGCTGTATACAACTCTTTTTGTACTATGTATTTTTGAGATGGGCTGAGCTATTAATTATAGTAATATTTCAACATACAAGATATTAAGAGGACCCATCTACTCGTGGGCTTACAAACGTTCTGCTTAGACAGCTTGGGAGTTACTGGGGCACTACCATACCCTATGCACCATCAGCTACTTTGAGTAACTTTTGCACCAGATCTAGTCTAAGTCTTGAACCAGCTTTTCCTCATTTATTCCTAATGCTGCTACAACCATACTACTAGACTTCCAAAATAAACTTCCAAAATAATATTAGTCACTTCAGAAATAACTACGTTGTGCCTGTGCTGCTAAATGGAAAACAAACCAATTAAAAACTACTTCAAAGTTTTTAAAAATAAAATAAAATACAGCTTTGACAGAGTAGGCTCTAGCCTTCTGCTTTCTAGATAAGGAGGGGACAGTTTCACAACAGGAGAAATATATGTACAAAAGCATATTAATTATTTATTAATTATTATTATTATTATTATTATTATTAGCAAGCATTTATATAGCACCAGCAATGTACCTGGCACGTTACAAAGTAATAGAATAGATCGTGTCCCTGTCCTAGGGCTTACAATCTGAGAGATAGGGGGATGGGGGAGACGAAGGAAGGGGAACAGAGGGAGAGACAAGAAGTGTAACATTAATGAAGATGCGAGGTCCCAGGTGCACGTGCTTCGCTTGGTTACATTGAGAATGATGGCTGGCTGGTCCATGTGGTGAGGATATGAGTACATAAGACCTCAGGTAACAGATTGTACTAGATAGTAGGTATCAACAGGAGTTAGGAGGGGAACGAGGAGTCGGGGAGGGCAGAGCGGAAGAGGAGGGATTCGAAGGTACAAAGGGAGGGAGCGAGGCGAATGTGGGCAGGGAGGGAGTTCCAGGCATGGGGAGCAGCTAGGGAGAAGGGACGAAGGCAGTCAGGGGAGCAGGGGAGGCATGCGAGGGCGAGAGAGGGGACAGAGGAGGAGCGGAGTTCACAGACTGAAGTATGGAAGGAAATTAGCGCAGAGAGGTAGGGGGGAGCAAGGTTGTGAAAAGCTTTATAGGTGAAGACTAGGAGTTTGTGAAGGATTGGTTCAGGAAGGGGGAGCCAGTGAAGAGAGGAGAGGAGGGGTTGCATGTGGTCGAAGCGACGGGCGAGCTGGATGACCCTGGCAGCAGAGTTTTGGACGGAGATAAGGGGAGAAAGGTGAGAGCAGGGGAGGCCAGTGAGAAGGAGGTTACAGTAATCAAGGCGAGAGATGACAAGGGCATGAACAAGGGTTTTGGCAGAGGAGCCAGAGAGAAAAGGGTGAATCATAGCAATGTTATGGAGGGAGAAGCTACAGGATTTCGCAACAGAGTCGATGTAGGGTTTAAAAGAAAGGGGTGAGTCAAAGACGAAGCCTAAGTTACGGGCTTGGGGGATGGGAAGGATGGTGACCCCGTTGATAAGGATCCTCAGGGAGGAGGGAGAGGAAGGATGAGGGGGGAGAGATAAGGAGTTCAGTTTTAGCCATGTTGAGTTTGAGTTGATGTTGAGACATCCAGGTAGGGGTATCAGAGAGACAGCTGGTAAGGCGAGCTTGAACAGATGGAGAGAGGGAGGGAGTAGAGAGATAGAGTTGAGTGTCATCGGCGTAGAGGTGATGTTGGAAGACATGGGGGACAATGAGTTTGCCTAGGGACAGGGTAGAGGACCTCCGAGATAGAGAAGAGGACAGGGCCAAGGACAGAAGGTGCTGGTTTTAATCTTTAAAGTCCTTGACGGCCTGGGTCCTGCTTATCTGCAGGACCGCCTCACTCCCCATGTGACCCTTGAGATTGTCCGTGGGAGCCTTTTTGGAGGTTCCCCGGGCGAGGTGGGTGGCCACCGATGTTAGATCTTTTTTGGTGGCTGCCCCTGTGCTGTGGAATTTGCTCCCGGTGGAGGTTCGGTTGGCTCCCACTCTCCTGCTGTTTCGGCGTGTATGTAAGACCTGGCTGTTCTGTCAGGCTTTTGGCAAGGGGGGCGGGGGTGTTTCCCCACATTGTATTGTATTTTAAATTGTTTTAAATTGTGTTTGTTTTTTAAAATTATTGAGTGTTGTTCACCACCCCGGGCTGCCCTGTGGGCAGGAGGGGCGGGATATACATTTTAAATAAATAAAAATTAAAAATAAAACCTTGCGGAACACCAACCGAGAGGGGAAAGGAGGAGGTGAAGTTGGCAAGAGACACATTGAATAGATCAGAGAGGTAGGAAGAGAACCAGTCGAGGACAGAGCCACAAAAGCCAAGGGAGTTAAGTCAGTTCAGCAAGAGTGAGTGGTGAACAGTATCGAAGGCAGCAGAGAGGTCAAGGAGGACAAGAATGGAGTAGAAGCAATTAGATTTAGCCACAAGAAGATCGTTGGTGATCTTAGTGAGAGCAGTTTCAGTAGAGTGAAGGGGGCGGAAGCCAGACTGGGGGGAGTCAAGGGAGGAGTTGGCAGAGAGGAAATCTAGGCAGCGGGCGTCAACAACACGAGTAAGAAGCTTGGAAGCAAAAGGAAGGAGACAGGACAGTAGCTAGAAGGGTCAGAGGGGTCAAGAGTGAACTTTTTGAGGATGGATAGGAGAGACAGTGGCATGCTTGAAGGCGGAGGGGAAGGAGCCAGTAGCCAGCATATATGGAAACTATACCCACCCTACAGCAGGCAGTGAGTCTGACTGATGTGACTCTATACAGCAGAGAGTAAAGATCATTGTGATGCGTCTGCAGAAAACAGTCTGGATCATTTCTGTGCCTGGGGCTCATTATTTAGAAGTTGCTGTATTATTCAGCCCAGAAGATAAGCACAGAAAATGCCATATTGGATAAGTCCAGTATCTTTTTCTCAGACAGTGTTTCATAGGAGGGGGGGAAAAACCTTCACATTGGGAAAACGTGGAAAATTCTTGCCTCCAAAAATTTCAACCTAGCCTCTAGTATTTAGAGACTAGCATTAGCCCTGAAGCCTGAGGTTTTCTATCCTTTGCTCCTTAACAATGATGGCTGTGGATATTCCAGTTATCCACAGACATGTCCAATCTCTTCTTGAATCCCAACACAGTCCTAGCCACAGCTGCATCCTGTGGCAAGGAATTCCACATTCCTTTGGAATTTCCAGCCTTTAAATTTAATTGAATAGATTCTTGCCCTTGTAGTGTAAAACTGGGGGAATTGAAGTTCCTTCCCTGTCTGCTTGGTCAATACCAGTCTTTGTTTTAGATACATTGATCATGCCCTCGCTTATTTGTCTCTTTTTTACCATAATTTTTAACGGATAAGCACATTTTTACACAGTGAGCATATGAGGAAGAGACAGGAACACGTTCATGAAGCTGAGAGGTTGCAGGTTCCCGATCCCCTTGCACGTCCTACTTACTGCCAGCAACAACACAAGTGGTGAAGGGGATAGAGCGGAGGAATCCTGTTCAGCTCCCCACTGTCACTTGTGTTGCTGTCTCTTNCACTGTGGGTGGCATTCACACAGGCGCCCCCCACTCACCGCACACGTGTGCTGTGGGGGGAAGGCACGCATGTGAAAAGTAGTTCTTTATTTTATTTATTTATTTTTTATTATTTTATTTTAATTTTATAATTAAAATAATAAAATAAAATGGACAAAATGTGAGCCCCGCCCCCCCGGTGTGTGTGTGCAGGGGGAGGGGCTGGTGTCACACGGGGGGATCGTATCCAGTGTGGGGTGGCCCTGGCATAGATCCCCCTCCTCTCTGCAGCTTCAAGGGTTGAGGCCCGTTCCAGCAGGGCAGCACAAAGCATGCACATTGCACAGCACACCTGGCTTTGCACATAAAGCACTAGAGGGGGGGCCATGCAAGGACCCAAGGGGAGTGAATCCAGTGTGGGGCCCCTACTGCCGTGGGGCAGCCGCCCCTATCCGCCTCACAGTAAGGCCGGCCCTGGTTTTGTCTACACAAGGCTCAGTCCTCTTAAGGGGAAAGAGGCTGAATTTTCATGTGTCAAAAAGGCCATTTTGTTCATGATAGTTAACATTTTCCCTTGGATGCTAGCAGCACTTTAAAGGAAAACCCTTGAAGCAAATCCACGCATCAGATATGCCTGTGTTTTATTTGGAAGATTTTCTTTATACACTTGCTTTGGTTTTATAAACACTCACAAAGGCTTAGATTTCTGTAAAGACTGGCCATTAAATAAGATGTCTTTAAGAGCTGGGCATGTCTTCAAACAGAGGAGAGAAAAAAATATATAAATACGTAATTAAAAAATATTTTAAAAACATCAAAAATCAACAACAAAAACCCACTATTGAGAGCAAGCTTTTTAAAATTGCTCTATTTATGTTATTAGTTTGGTGACCCAGTTGGGAAGAATAAACTGGGAACTTATTGAGCGTCTGAATTCATCAAAATCTTATGCAGAGAGTAAATGAGATGTAACTTTAAAAAGTGCTCTAAGAAGTGCATGAATATTTGCAATTGGAACTATATTAGTGACCACATGCCTCCTTTTTGCTAAACTACTTCCTTATAGGGTGAAAGGTTAGACTAATCAGACATAAATTAACTACAGCTGGAGAAAAAGGCTTGCAAGAGAAAATGCTTAAAATAATTGCACGGCTTTTTCTAACTACACTCCTGCCATAGTTTCCTTCTTAAGAGGGCCAAACATCACTCACGCAAATGCAGCCGCCAAGACAATCAAAAGCATTAAAGAGGAAAGAGCAACTTGATTATTTTAAAAAACACAAACATTCAGGTGCGTGAGCACATTCTCCCTAGAGCTGGCTTTGGCTACCGAATAATCATCCCATAGGCAGCCTTTTCTCCCTTCTTCTCAATCGTTGCAATAAATCTAAAATGCTGTTTCTTGGGTGCAAATAAATGAGCATTCCTAAAGAAAACAATTTCTATGCCACCCACTTGGACAATGATATTGTGATGGTTTCATTTTACCATCCAGAATGGCAGTGGCAAGTTTTTGCCTGCATGGAAATGTAACGTTCGAGACGCTTACTGTTTTAATTTAAGCAGAGAGAAGCTGCCAACTGTTTTTGGCTTTCAAGCCAAAAAGAATTTACCTTACACATTTATTAAGTCATCACTGACTTAATTACAATCACTTTGTAAATACTGTGATAGAAGGAAGGGAGGCATCCAGCTGTAGGACTGCATTAGTATGGAACCCCCCTGGGTCAGATCTTCAATTAGTGTAAATCAGTAGAGTTTTGCTGGCATTGGTGAAGTGACATTGTATTTGAATTAACTGGAGATCTGGCTCATGTACAACTCCAATGCTAAGAATGTTTATCTTTATGCTTCCAATGATAGAGCATCATTGCTATGTGTTGGGGCAATGTTCTAATAAGAAATAAAGTAAAGAAAATACTGGTGTCTTACAGAGCTATGCTCATGCACAGCTCTCCAAGTGTTTTGCAGAGGAGTAAGTGCCATGATCGCAAAGACGTGGAAATTGAGGCAGGCAGTTCAGTCATTATAATCGCCATTTTAAAAACATCAGCCTGTCATATTTCCCCAGCCTCCACTTCTGAGTCACAAATTCTATTCTTGATTCAAGTTGTGTTTTGATTTTAAATTATTCTGTGGTCAAAAAGTGGTGGCATTTTTGGTTTTACATGCATTTTAGAGCGAACTGATTTTCGTTAGTCAAATTGACCCATCAACATTGGGTACCAATGAGTCCTTGCTTGTGACCCAATTCGGTACACCATGTCCCAGAATGTTTGGTTTCTGGTACAAATGTTTCAAATTCCATGTTAGTTTATCAGCTTCCAATGCCTCTTTTTAAAAAAATTTCATTCCTGGAAAGTTAACTTCCGATCCCGATTTTCTTAAATTTCCATCCTAATTTTGGGGGTTTTTCTGACCCGACATACCAATCAGTAATTAGAAAAATGAAAAATCAGTACCAGAAGTAACCGATTTTTCAGGTATCCAGGTAACCCGTCAAATGTCTGATGCAGTACCTGAAAACGTGGATAGTACCTGTTTCAGCTCCAGCAGAGTAAAATGACCAGGGCATTTTAAATGCTGTAGTTCTTTTTTTGTGGGGGAAAGTATCAAAATAAGGCTGAGCCAACTAATACAATTTAGTATGCTTGCAAAAAAATCAAAACAAAAAACCCCACGAATTTTGCAATGTTATCAGCAGTGCCACCAACTTGCATGATCTTAGGGGTCTCCTAAAACCTGAGAAAATAATGAGAAAATAATCATGAATTAATAGTTGTAAATCATGAGATAAATTCATGCTAATTGGACCTAAAAGGTGACTAGAGAAACAAGATCACTTTAATTAAGTGCTCCTGTTACTGAAGGTTTCAGATTCCACTCCAGTTTGGAGTAACAATCTATGGCCTTAATACATGGTTGGGTGGGTGTGGGGGGGTGTCCATTACGTTTTACCAGAGGGCTCTGTGGGTGGAGATGGGTGTGTGCCAAGAGCACACACGCACAAACAGCCACCGCCTGTGGTGTTTACATGGGCACACAACCGTCACACACCCATCCCCCCACCTACCACTGGCCATGTACACGGACTGCCCCCCCCACCGCACACCCACCTGAACACTGAGCGTGGGGGGAGGGGGGTTCATGTAAAAACGGCCTCTGTCTGCTCTCCCAACTATGGCCGGTTTTAAACAGACCACAGTGGGTGAGAACATGGGTGTGCGGCTGCGGTGGGTGTGCACCCGTTCCCATGGGCGCACACCCACCTCCACCCATGGAGCATCAGGCCTTGGAGCCCACTGCTCCATACGTTGGTGATGGGTGGAGGTAGGTGTAGCATGGGAGTGCGCGCACACCCCCATCCATCCCCTGCGACATTCACACGGGCGCCTCCACCCTTCTCCATGCAGCGAAACTGCGTGGAAATGGGTATGTGTGTCTCGTGTGAAAAGGGCCTATATGATGCTAAAGGTTCGTTGGATTCATGGGTTTCTTATGGCATATTTCGCATCTTAAAGCTATGTCTTTTCAAAGGAAATTGCCAGACAAATGACCAGTTGTTTACACAAATGGCAGAATAGTGTCTATTGTAAACTAAAAATTAGGTTCCAGACATTTTCATAGCTGGTAAAAATCCTGATGGAATCTGGATTTACATTTTTGGGATTCAGAACCAGTTGGTTCATTATAAGCATCACAAATGCCTCCATTGTCCAATAATCAATCAGGGCATAACTTGGAGTTGGGGGACACAAAGGCAACATTATATTGCTCATCTCTATTAATAGTTATCCCCAAAAAGGGAAGAGTCATTTGAGCAGAGATATATTTGGAGGCTAGTAATGAACTGATTATTTTAGTTATCCACAAGAAGATGCTGTTGAAACATTTATATGGTTATTTGCATTTTCAATTTCACACACTGAAATGACTGATAGTAAATGTTATTAGAAGACTGCTTTTAGAAAAATCAAATGTGCTGTATACAACTCTTTTTGTACTATGTATTTTTGAGATGGGCTGAGCTATTAATTATAGTAATATTTCAACATACAAGATATTAAGAGGACCCATCTACTCGTGGGCTTACAAACGTTCTGCTTAGACAGCTTGGGAGTTACTGGGGCACTACCATACCCTATGCACCATCAGCTACTTTGAGTAACTTTTGCACCAGATCTAGTCTAAGTCTTGAACCAGCTTTTCCTCATTTATTCCTAATGCTGCTACAACCATACTACTAGACTTCCAAAATAAACTTCCAAAATAATATTAGTCACTTCAGAAATAACTACGTTGTGCCTGTGCTGCTAAATGGAAAACAAACCAATTAAAAACTACTTCAAAGTTTTTAAAAATAAAATAAAATACAGCTTTGACAGAGTAGGCTCTAGCCTTCTGCTTTCTAGATAAGGAGGGGACAGTTTCACAACAGGAGAAATATATGTACAAAAGCATATTAATTATTTATTAATTATTATTATTATTATTATTATTATTAGCAAGCATTTATATAGCACCAGCAATGTACCTGGCACGTTACAAAGTAATAGAATAGATCGTGTCCCTGTCCTAGGGCTTACAATCTGAGAGATAGGGGGATGGGGGAGACGAAGGAAGGGGAACAGAGGGAGAGACAAGAAGTGTAACATTAATGAAGATGCGAGGTCCCAGGTGCACGTGCTTCGCTTGGTTACATTGAGAATGATGGCTGGCTGGTCCATGTGGTGAGGATATGAGTACATAAGACCTCAGGTAACAGATTGTACTAGATAGTAGGTATCAACAGGAGTTAGGAGGGGAACGAGGAGTCGGGGAGGGCAGAGCGGAAGAGGAGGGATTCGAAGGTACAAAGGGAGGGAGCGAGGCGAATGTGGGCAGGGAGGGAGTTCCAGGCATGGGGAGCAGCTAGGGAGAAGGGACGAAGGCAGTCAGGGGAGCAGGGGAGGCATGCGAGGGCGAGAGAGGGGACAGAGGAGGAGCGGAGTTCACAGACTGAAGTATGGAAGGAAATTAGCGCAGAGAGGTAGGGGGGAGCAAGGTTGTGAAAAGCTTTATAGGTGAAGACTAGGAGTTTGTGAAGGATTGGTTCAGGAAGGGGGAGCCAGTGAAGAGAGGAGAGGAGGGGTTGCATGTGGTCGAAGCGACGGGCGAGCTGGATGACCCTGGCAGCAGAGTTTTGGAC